>PVKA01008897.1:17455-70895 GCA_004027165.1 Ctenomys sociabilis
TTTTTTTTTTTTTTTTTTTTTTTTTTTTTTTTTTTTTTTTTTTTTTTTTTTTTTGTCTTTTTGAGACAGGGTCTCGCTATGCAGTTCAGGCTGGCTTTAAGCTCACTTTGTAGCTCAGGCTGGTCTCGAACTCACAACAATCCTCCTGCCTCAGCCTCCCGAGTGCTGGGATTACAGGCATGCACCACCACGCCCGGCCCATACATGATATTATACTTACAGACACTTAATGCAGATGTCTCTAATCATTGAATTAAGAGAATGTAGCTGTATACTTATTTTTTTAAAGCTGAATTATAGCAGTTTCAATAATTAATACTTTCTACTTTGTCTTCCTTTTTTATTTTGGCGGAATCAGGGATTGAACTCAGGTCCTTGTGCTTGCCAGGGAAGCACTTATTCCACTGAGCCATTTCCCTGGCCCCTGTTGTCTTCCTAGTGGTTGTCCATAGTACTAGAAGCCAACATACTATCTTGTCCAACCACTATCAGTGCAAATCTTGCCTCTCCTAGAATTATGCAGAAGCACTGCATATTTATCCTAATTGTACTGTTTATACAAACACATCATGGTTCTTCCTTTGTATTCCCCCCTTTTTTTTGTCTAGACCTGCCAAAGATGAGCACTCCATTGTCATTAAACCATTATAGGTGCCTGAACTCAGTGACACAATCAAACACAGTCCAGTAGTCCACAATAATAGTGAGTTATCCATTCAGTTTTTTTACTATATGAATAAAGATGTGGTGGCATTTAGGATAAATGTTTAAATTGAAGGTCTTTGCACCTACAGGAGCATAAATTTATATCCCATAGTTTGACCCATCACCTTTCTATGCACATTACATTCTTTTTTTTTTTGGTATTTTTGAGACAGGGTCCCACTATGCAGTTCAGGCTGGCCTTAAGCTCACTTTGTAGCTCAGGCTGGTCTCGAACTCACAACAATCCTCCTGCCTCATCCTCCCGAGTGCTGGGATTACAGGCATGCGCCACCATGCCAGGCCTCAGTGCTGGTATTCTGTCCAATGCATCTCATTCCTGTCAAACCTTCACTTAAAAAAAAAAGACCCATACAAGAAGAAATATGTAATTTGATTATGCCTATTTCTAGTAAAGAAATTGTTAATGACTTTCAATGCATAAAGAACTAGGCCAAGATTTGTCAGCAGGTGAACTACACCAACAATCATTTAAAGAAGAAATTTTGCCAGTTCTTTAAAATCTCATCCAGAAGGTAGAAGCAGAAGGAAAACTTCTAACTCAGTCTATGAAATCAACATTATCCTAGTGCCAAAACCAAAGATATTATGAGAAAACAATATAGCAAATATTTCTCATGAATAAACATCTAAAACCCTTCCATAAGATACTAGCAAATTGAATAAAAATATGTACAAAACAAAGAATTACATACTATGACCAACAGCACTTATCCAGGTATCCAGAATTAACTCAGAATTGGGAAGTCAGTTAATACCATGACATAACAGGCTAGAGAAGAAAAGGATGACTAAGAGATTCAGTAGATTCCAAAAAAGAATTTGACAAAATCCCACTATTACTGATTTTAAAAGAAGCAGCAACAAAAAAACCAGGTCATCACAGTAAATTAGAAACAGATAGGAATGTCCTACATTTGATAAATAATATCTATGGCATCATAATTAGTGGTGAGAAAGGTAAGTTTTCCTTCTTGATCAGGGACAGGCTGAGGATATCCCATCTCACCACTTCTTTTCAACATTGCACTGGGAGTTCTAGCTTTAGTATCATAGGTCAAGGCCAGATGTGGTGGCACAGGCTTGAAATCCTAGCTCTCAGGGAGATAGATACTCTCAAGTGGTTCTGAAATCAGTAAAGCTACAGCTCCCAGGAAAATCTCAAGGTGTGGGGGTGAGATTGCCTCCTTAGTGTCAGAAGGCAAGACCACCCTCGTTTCAGTGGGCCAGGTGCCCACTCCTTAGGCTCTCTGTTTAGAGTGCTACTCAGGGCTCCAGGGCAAAGTTGCCATCTGGGATGAGGACATGGGGAGTGGGGGACTGCCACTTCAGTAGACCTGGAGGGGAGGGCCTAAGGCATGGCCACCTGGCCCATTGAAATGAGGGTGGCCTTGCCCTCTGACACTGAGGAGACAATCTCACCCATGCACCCTGAGATTTTCCTGAGAGCTGTAGCTTTACTGATTTCAGAACCACTTGTGAGTATCTCCCCGAGAGCTAGGATTACAGGCCTGTGCCACCACATCTGGCCATGACCTAAGATTATTTGCAAACTTTAAAATTGAATATGATTGTTCTGTTAGGTTTTGAACCTCCATGGAACCTATCCCATATTACCTCTACATTTTCTCCTTCTTGGAATGAGAATATTGGTCCTCTACCTGCCCCACCACATATTTTGGAAACAGAAATCTTATCCAATTTCACAGGTTTGTAGTTAGAAAGTAATTCTGAAACTATGAGCCAAAATCAGATTTTCTCCCTTTTTTTTTTTTTTTTGTCTTTTTGAAGCAGGGTCTTACTTGCAGTTCAGGCTGGCCTTAAGCTCACTTTGTAGCTCAGGCTGGTCTTGAACTCACAACAATCCTCCTGCCTCAGCCTCCCAAGTGCTAGGATTATAGGCATGCGCCACCACGCCCGGCTAAATTTTCTCCTTTTAAACTGGTTTCTGCAGTGATGGAATCAAAACTCAAATCATTGATTCTACTCTCAGAGGAATCACATTTGAAGTACAGTTAAACTAGATCTCAGAGGCAAGTGAACAGTGTGCCAGCAACTCAGTTGGCCTGCAGTTCAGGCCTGTATAGAGCACAAAGTGAATTAGCAGAACAGCCAAAGGTAACTAATGTGAGATTTCAGCGGAACACGTAACACACTTGGATCACACTCCCTACACATGTGACAAAAACAAGAAAAGGTTCAAGCTACCTCACACCCCAGCAAACAGTGCACATGTATGGATGAAAAGGAAATAAATCCCAACAGAATGGAAAGCTGAGGTAGACCTGAAAGTAACCTTACATTAGACTGTACTTCCCATCCCTATGCCCACATCTGTCAGAAGAAAGTAGTTTATTTAGCTCTGAGTACAATATGAGTAACCATTAGCTGAATACTAAACTCTGCAGACACAGATACAAAATCTGGAACGCCAGTTATCTTTATTATAGACGGCTAAGTTATACCTAAAAATATTAAAAGAAGTCAGACAGATTTAAGCCCTTGAAGGAGCCAGTGTGGAAGATAAGAACACGTTACCTCTCTGTGTGGAGGTCAGGCCTCAAGATAAAGATGGAATGACTACACCTATATACCTCCCCAAGGATACAGACAGTAATGATGCATATGCTAAATAGGTATCACGTGGGGGAGTGGCCAGGTCTGTGTTCTTGCCATGTGCACTTGCTGAGTGACTAACTTCTCCACTGGATCAATGTTATCTAAGTGACTATAACTTGTAATTGAAAAGTGAATTGTAAGGAATAACAGAGACTAAGAGTGGTGTATTTTATTTAGGGAGAGACAGCTCCTGAGAGAGAGAGAACTGGAAAGTAGGTTGCCACAGATTCCACTATGCAGAGAGGTTTTACAGAGCAAAAAAATCATGAGGTGGGGACAATGTGGGACAAAACTGTGATCAACCTATGAAATTACAGGAAGTCACTTAGGCAATATTGATCCAATGAGGAAGCAAGTCATGCAGCAGAGACCTTTTTGGGAAGGTTTGGGTCAGGAGGTTTTGGTCACCCACCAGGTGACTGATGCTTATTTAGAATCTGGATCATTATTGTTTATCCCTCAGGGAGGCAGATGCAGTCATTCCATCTTTATCTTGAGGTTTGCCTTGAATGAATGTGCCTCCAGCCACAGTGGCAATATGTTATCTTCTGCACTGGCTCCTTGCAGTCTGGCTGTATATATTTCTACCTAACTCAGCTATCTATAATATTCTCAGATAAACAATAAATTAGAGAATTTATCAACAGTAGACCTTCCTTGCAAGAATGTTAAAAGTTCTACGGGTAGAAGAAAAATGATACAGGTCTTCAGTGTAGACCTACTGGTGCTAATATATTTTTGAAAGAAATATAATTAATATATTAAGATATAAGAGAAATTATAATCATATAAAGTACCAATTAAATGCTAGGCAGGAAAGAGTGAAAGACAATAAAAGACACAACAATGCCAATTACTGGAAAAAGAAATATAGATATTTTATGTATCTCAATAATTGCTTTAAATATGAATGATCACAAGGCATCAACAACAACAAAAAAAGACTGCCTGGGAATCTTAAAAACAAAAAGCTTGGTGTGATGGCACATGCCTGTAATACCAGCATGCGCTGGGAGGCTGAGAGAGGCCGGAGGATCACTGGAAGTTCAAGACCAGCCTGGGCTACAAAGTAAGCTCAAGGCCAGCCTGAACTGCAGTCATACCCTGTCTTAAAAAGGCAAAATAAAATTTAAAAAGGCCCAATGGTATGTTGTATACAAGTAATCCTCTTTAAATATAAAGCTACAAATAGATTTAGTAAAGGATACATCTAAAACCCATAAGGAGATTATTATTTTATTTGTTTGTTTTTGGTACCAGGGATTGAACTCAGGACCTGGAGCCTGCCAGGTCATGCTTAAGCTGCTGAGCTATCTCCCTCACCCAGGAGATTATTATTTTAAAAACAAAACAAAATAATGTGTTGGCAAGGATGTAGAGAAAATGGAATCTTTGAAACATTGTTGCAAATGTTAAGTGGCACAACTGCTCTGAAAAACAATTTGGCCATTTCTCAAAAAGTTAAAATACAGAAGCCAGTCACAGTGGTACAGTCCTAGCCTGGGTAACTGGGCAACTCGGTGAGGCTGTCTCAAAATGAAAAGGGCTGGGGCCATAGCAAAGGCTCTGGATCCAGTCACTGGTAAGACAAACACCATGTAACCTAGCAAGTCCATTTCTAGGTTATTGTTGTTTAAATAGTTATTGTTTAAAATTGGCACTGAATTTCTTTCTGGGATCATGCAGAAGATCTTGAAATTGATGGCGCTGATGACCGTACAGCATTATGAAGATACTGAAGGCCACTAAATTACACACTTAAAATGGTAAATTTTACATGAAAAGTGCAAGAGAAAAAGAGAAGGGATGGAGAAAAGTATACCATCGGAACAATCATAAGAAAGCAAGAATAGCCATTAACAGAGTAGAACAGGGAGCAAGTAAAACTTTGAGAGCAAAGAAAGAGGACTGTTGCATAATAATAAAGGAGTCAATTCTCTAAGGCAGTTGAACAGTTGATATGCATCTAGCAACAAAATAGTGAAATACATAGGCAACACTGGTAGAGTTACAAGAAAGGAAAAAGAAAAATCAACTCATATGGTTGGAGTCTTTAACCCCTATATATAATTTCAAGTAATTGATAAATCTAGTAGTCCAGACAACAATACAAGAAAGAACAATGTAGCAGTCATGGTTCTATGAAAACAGAGCCAATAAGTGGGGGGGTCTGGGTGTGTCTGGTCGTGGTGGGATTTAAGGAACTGACTCATGGTTACAGAGACAGTCAAGTCTAAACTCAGGATGCTGCAGACCTCTGGATGTTGCAGTAGTTACAGTTCAAGTGTGGCAATACTGAGTCTGGAAAAGGGATGACCCTCAAGGAAGTGAGGAGGCAAAGAACAGCTTCACTTTACCTCAGTGTTCTGAGGTGGAGTAACCTGCAGCAAAAGCCTAGCAGCCAGTGTCCGTGAGCCAGGACTTCTATGTGAGGCCTAAGCAGGAGTTACAGAGGCAGGACATGACAACCTGGCAGTTCCAATTAGCCAGCAGGGTGAGATTATTGGTTCCAGGGCTAGGTTAATGATAATAAGTTACAATTAGGCACCCTCTGTGTTTGCTTATGCCCCTGGTGGTTACAGGGCTCCAGAAAGCAATTACAGAGCCATGAAGTAGTTATAGCTAGATAGCTTCAGAGGAAACAAAGTTTTTAAAAGAACATTTTTTCCTTGTACAGTTTTTCCCTTTTACAAGTGTGAAGATGTCTGATACAGCGCTCATTCTTGCTCTGGGGAGGTGAGTATTTTCACTCTACTGATGCCTCAACTGATTACATGACACCCACTCACTTTATGGTAGACATTAAACTTTATTCAGAATCACCCAGTGTTAATCTCATCCAATAAATACTTGGGGAAGCACTCAGAATGATGTTTGACTACATTACCTAGGCACTATGATTCAGCCAAGTTAATGCACAAAATTAATCAATGTAGATAGTTGAACAGCTCCGTCCATAAACCAGATCTTATTAATGTCTATGGACCACTTTACCTCACAGCGGCAGAATATCCACTTTTCTCTGACTCTCACAGAGCCTGCATCAAGGTAGAGAGGGAAAAAAAAAGGATCATATTCTGGGATCAGAATCTTCACAAATTTAAAAGAACTGAAATCATCTGTAATATGCTCTCACATCACAATGGAATTAAATGTCTAAAATTATTAAAATTCCAGAGCAAGATCTAGAAAAAGATCTTCACAGTTAGGGGTTGGGTAGATTATTTTTAAATGAGAGATTCAAAAGATGATCTATAAATGAAAACTGTTCATTTGCTTGTTTATTTTTATTTTTATTTTTTGGTATTTTAGAGAAGGGTCTACAGGTGTTCAGGGTCTCACTACTAGATTGGATTTATAGTGATCCACCTGTTTACAGCCTCCCAAGAGCTAGGATTATAGGTGTGCGCCACCATGCCTTAGTCTCAATTGCCCTCTCAACACGGCCTCGGGGGCAGGGCCGGCATAGTAGGCCTGGGGATTAAATGCCCAACCCCTGCTTGCAGGCGCTTTAATCCACTGAGCTAGTTGACTAGCCTTATTTTTGTCTTTTTGTAGTCTAGATTGATCTGGAACTCACAATGTTCCTTGTGCCTCAGCCTCCCAAGTGCTGGGATTATAGGCATGCACAACCATGCCTGGATTAAAGGAAAACTGTTACATTGACTTCACTAAAATTTTAAATATTGTGGTTCAAAAGAAGCTATAGAGAAGATGAAGTCAAATCACTCAACTGGGAAGTATTAGGTCATTATATATCAGATAAGTGACTTGTTTTCAAAATGTATAAAAAATTCTATTAACTCAATAATAAGACAAAGGCTGAAATAAATGAAGACCACCCATTGTGGTATTTATCTAAATATCCCACACAAGTTTGTGTGTTCAAAAGTGAGGCTTTTGGTGGTGGTTAGACATAGGATTGCTATTCAGCAGTGAGCCAACCCACTGGGAGGCTCACGGCTTTTGCTCTCAGTGTAGTCCACTTTCACCTATGTTTGGCAGAGACTCCAAGGCAAGCAGAAGAATAGGAACATCTCCTTGTGAGACAGAGAGGGTTTCCGGGTACACTGGAGGAGCCTGTTGCCCTGGCAAAGCTGGAGGTGGCTGACTAGAAAAGAGATGTGCTGTGGGACATGACTTCTCTGGTTGGAAGCAAGGACAGTAGTGATCAATTACTGATCAAGTCCTGGCTGCTTGGGGCCAAATGTTATAAAAGTTAATGTTTAGCCTACTGGATTGTCACTACAGTAGCACCCAGTTTCCAGATAGTGGGCTGCCCTCCTACGCTGGTTACTACAGATAAGAGAGTTGGTTTCCTGGGTGTGCAGTGGGTCAAAGTTCTACTTTTATAGATGGATGGGCCCCATCTGTTAGGGAGAAGGTGAAGCATTAGCAGGCCAGGACACAGGTGGCTGGGACTACATGAAAAGCAAAGAAGACATGAATTTTTTATCCTCTTTTCTTTGCGTCCTTAATTATTAGCTATTGAATGAAACCCACACAGACTTGTGATTTCAAACTTTAGTCCAGGAGACTATAACTTTCTCGGAGCTCACAGATAAGGCCCTGACCTGTACAAAGTCCAGACCATGGGCAAGAAGTTGTAAGAAACTTAAGTCTCAAAAGAAGATAAAAGGAGAACATCCAATTATGGAATGAACTTCATCCTTCTGAAGCAGGTCAACATAGCCCATTTTCCTTGTAAAAGAACAATGGCCTCAGAGGAAGGGAAATATATTCCTGGAGAGGCCCAGTTAATCATATGAATGTAAGATGAGACCTCACTGAGCACAACTGCCAGCTTGGCACTTGCCTGCTTTCATGCTTGAAAGTGTTTCTCAGTCTCTGTCTGTCTCAGTCTCTCAGTCTCTCTGTCTCTTATCTCTCAAAACCTATCATTTTGCAATAAACTCTACTTGTACTCTATGTGATGGGCTATGTGTCTTGTCTGAAATCTTTTGTTAAAGACATAATCCAGGCAGAAGAGAGCTGGCTGGATGGCTCCTCACAGTGCTACAATCTTTTTTTTTTTTTTTTGATACTGGGGATTGAACTCGAGACCTTGCACTTGTCAGGCAGGCACTTATGGCCACCTTCCCAGCCAATGCTATGATCTTGGTATGTTAGGAAGTGGCTTCCTCCTGCTTACAAACTCATCTTATATGCATGTGGAATATAATTAACAATTAGGAAAAACAAAATAAAGCTGCAGAGAAATTTCACCACACAGATACCACTTAATAGTGCCTTAGACTAAAGGCTGATACCATACACTGGTAGGGATGTAGTCAACTGCACAGCTTACAAAACACTGAGCAGAGGCTGTCCTTGTACAACTCCTTAACGGAAATTTTGGTAGTTTCTGAAAGGAAAAAACGTAACTCATTATAAGATCCGGAAGTCCTACTCTTAGAATTCTACCCAAGAGAAATAAAAGTATACATCCAAGGTCAGGGATATAGATCAGTGGGCACAAGCAGCTGCCTGGCAAGCACAACATCCTGAGTTTGATTCCTGATACCACCACCATCATGAAAGTATCCATCCACTCAAAAGCTAGGCATGAGTGCTTATGGTATTATTATTCATAACAATCAAAAATGGAAAAATTCAATAGAATACATACAATGTGGCACATACATACAGTGGAACAATGGAATGCCACTAGGTTTAATATATATATAAAATAAATTTTGTATATGTATTTATTATATATATAAAATAAAGTGAACTTCAAAAGTAAACATTGAAACTAATATTTTGATTATAAAAAAACTAATAAACAAAATGAAAGACTTGCCCATGAAGCTAGGACCAGCCCTGAGCATCTCATCCAGCTTCTAGTGTCAGGCTCTGACACTGATTCTCAGCCCTTAGTTTAGTGGCCTGCAAATCAGTGGCCTTGAGAAGGGACCAGCACTAGATGACATCTTGTTCCCAAGGTGCAGCTTCATTCTCTTCATAATCAAGGTTATTGGCTTTTTTCCCCTCTCAGTAGGGAAATTCTTGAGGAGCAGTCAGAACAAGACTTTTTTGTCCTGATCTGTAATACTGGCCCTGACCAGCCTGCCTCAGACAAAACTGATGTCACTCTGAGGTTGAAATGCCACATTTCCAATTATGTGTATTAGGATACTTTTGGTTGCATGTAATGAGAAACTGACATAAACAATAAAGAAAACCTTTGTACATGTGTCTGAATCCTCAATGGCAGCCTGGCTTCAAGAGAAGCCTCCACAGGGTTCCGCCCTGCAGTGGCTTGGCTGTGTCTCCTAAAGGTCTTTGGATAGAAGTCTCTCTCTCTCTTGCAGTACTGGGTATTGAACTCAGGACCCTGCACTTGCTAGCAAGCACTTATTCTACTGAGCTATCACCCCAGCCCTACATAGAAGGCTTGGTCCCCAGGGATGGGGGACAGTGCTTTGTGAGGTCCTTGATCACTATATGCACACTCCCAAGAAGACTGTGGGACTCCATCTGCTTCTTCCTTCTCTTTGCTTTTGGACTGTTTAGGTGAAAAGTTTCGCTCCACCATGTAATTCTATAGGATGTTCTGTGTCAACATAGCCCCAAAGCAAGGAAACCACTTCGACATAGACTGAAACCTCCAAAACTTAGAACCAAACACATCTCTTTTTTTTTTTTTTTTTTTTTCCCTTTTTTTTTGTGAAACCGGGAATTGAACTCGGGCCCTTGTGCTTGCCAGGGAAGCACTTATCCCACTGAGCCATCTCCCCAGCCCTAAACACATCTCTTTAATTATCTTAAGTACTTTGTTACAGCAATGAAAACTAATATGCATGATCCTACTGTTCTTAAGTCTTCATGTTTCTCTCTACATAGCTTTCCTTGAGGCTAGACATGTTGCAAACTGGCAACACCATCCAGGAAGATGCAGAGCTCTTTACTCTCTAACCCACAAAGCAAAATTCTGACCTTGCTCATGGACTTTCTCAGGTTGCCTGCCTACCAGGATCAAGGAATGCCATGTGCAGAGTGGCCTATGGTGAGGGGATGGAAGAGCTTGATTTGGTTGAGGCTAATGAGAGTCCTTCAAGACCTGGGGTGGGATTATTTCCATACAGATCCCAATGCTCCCACCTTGAGAGGCAAGCAGTGTTGGGGACATAAGCTCCATATCCCCTCCACTGACCCTGCAAGACACCAGGTTACACAGGATTGCAGACCATGGGCTAAGAGGGCCTCAACAATCATCTGGTTTTAGACAAATGAGCTTCAACGAAGATGGCCCTTTCCTAGGTGCTTTCTGCTGTCCATGAGGGAGGAGCTCACACATGCCAACAATGATCTCCAAGTGCTCTAATCAGTCCTGCAGGTTCAGGTACATGGACTATATCCCAGTGGACAACAGGAAATGATTCAGTGAAAATTATAATTTCCCACCCCAATATGGAAGACTGTTCATGAAAAATGCCCACTTCAGTTGGAATCATACATTTTCTGTTTCTTGATCATTCAAATTAAAGTCCTAGAACTAAGACTCAGTGGAAATGCAAGGAGGGCTGACTGAAGTCCCATGTCCATCCTTAAATCTGTCACTCTGGTGGGTATGCAGTGGTAATCTTAGCCTGGCTGTATGCCCCAGGACCCAGCTGGAGAAGAAGTCAATTTCACTCAGAAAATCTGAGCTCACAGTCGATGCTGTAATTTGGATCTTGGATGCCTCCCAAAGGTTCCTGTGTTGAAAGTCTGGTGGTCCACCTGTGGTACTATGGGAAGTGGGAGGACCTTTAAGAGGTGGCAGGAACTTAGGTCATCAGGCACACTTTCTTGGAAAAGATCCTGGGAACCCACCTCCCTCCTGTCTCTTCCTGCTTCCTTGCTTCCATGAGGTAGAAGTTTGCTTTGCCACATCCTCCCACCATTGTGTCAACACAGGCATGGGCCCAAAGCAACAAGGCCAAGCAACCAAAGACTGAAACCTCTGAAACCATGAGCCAAGATGAGTCTTTTCTCCTAAAAAGTTGAGAATCTCAGAAAGAAGAAAAGCTGACTACCTCAGATATTTTGCTGCAGTAGTGCAGCAACGAACTACATTGGTGAAAGGTACATTTTGAGATGGAAAGGTGTGGGTGTTGTCCAACATAAAGTTATGGCATGCTAGAGAGCAATGTGACACCAAATACCTCTGTAACCTTCCACGCGGTTTATTTGCTTCCCCACTGGGATTGTCAGTCTTAAGAAGATAATAAGCAATGGACTTCTGTTGCAATGCAAGAAGAAGGGTACTGCAGGGCTATGGCTGGCTTCACAGCCTCTCTGCAGAAAAACCAGCGTAAGGAAAGAATAAAATGCAAAAGAGCAAGGCTAGATTTCCAGAGCAGCAAATCCACCTGGAGTGAAGTAGTTGGCATAGATATAAAGTGAATTCTCCTCATCCCTGAGGTCCTCAGTTTCCTACTGATAAAGGGACAGTGCTGTTCGTCTTCAAGGATTATCAGAAAAGCCAAAATCATAGGCTGTGAAAGCAGGAAAGACACAGGTTCTGATTTCTGCTAGCCACTCTGAACCTTAATCTTTTCTCCCAGAAAATAGCAAAGATTTTAAATTTTGATGAAGTTCAACATAGCAAGTTTTTCCTTTATTTTTATTTAATTAATTTATTTTTTTTTAAATTTTTTTGTCTTTTTGAGACAGGGTCTCACTATGCAGTTCAGGCTGGCCTTAAGCTCACTTTGTAGCTCAGGCTGGTCTCGACCTCACAACAATCCTCCTGCCTCAGCCTCCCGAGTGCTGGAATTACAGGCATGCGCCACCACGCCTGGCTAAGTTTTTCCTTTATGATTAGTGTCTTTTGTCTTTTAAGAAATCGTCTAGAAGCTCTGTAATTCTCAGTCTGGTTGCTGTGGTTTGAATATGTTCCCTTAATTTCATGTGTTAGAAACTTAGCCCCTAATTGATAGGTTGATGGTGCTTGGAGGGGGACTTTGAGAGATAAGAAGGAGCTGATGGGGTCACGAGGGTGAGGCTCCCACCACAGGCCTGGTCTCCCTCCCTCCCTCCCTTTCTTTCTTCCTTCCACAGTGCAAAGAACAGACCTCTCACCCTCATGTATGCTATACAAATGCCTTGTCATTGAGCTACACCCTCAGCTTTGGACAAGTTTCTTTATAAAAAGAATAAGAGAGACCTAAGGTAGATATTTACCCTGTCCTGCCATTCAGTCCCCACCCCCACCTTGTTGTGATCCAAGAAGGACCTCATCGGATGCTAGCACCCCACTCTTAGATTTCCCAACCTCCAGAACCATAAGCCAAATAAGCCTGTTTTTTTTTTTTATTTTTTTATTTTTTTTATGAATTACCTAGTCTATGTCCTTTTCTAAGGTTCACTACCACCAGCTCTGCATGTTGTCTTGTACCCCGAGGTCTTCCCTGCTGGCCCCAACCCCAGTGGTCTCCACCTCTGCTGCAGAATATCTCCTTTACATGCTTGCACTGTAGCATGACCTGTTCACAGCTAGTGGCCATAGGTTTGATCTCCAGTTTGCTTACAGGAAGTCTTTGGGGCATGCCTCTGACATGTGTGCAGGCACAAGTGTCTCCAGGTGTAGTGGTTTAACTTGGTACCACAAACTTGATTTCAGACATGACCTAATTTTGCTGTCCCTGTTTCCATACTGGGGCTAGAGTTATGTGTAACTTCCTTCTTTCAAGATTCCTCCAACCTAGGGGACTCATCAAGGTGTCCTATCAGGATTAGTGACACTACACCTTTGGTTGAGGGGCTTGGCTGCCACTGGGTCCACCTCACAGGGGGAACTGTGATTATGGCTTCTTCTTGTCACACAGACATGGACACACACACACACACACACACACACACACACACACACACTTACAAAGAATTTTTCCACTATTTTTCTCACTGAACTCAATGAAAGACTACCTCCTCTTCAAGCCTGCCTTCCCTTGTGTAACTCTTGGCTTCAGGTGTCATCCTGCTTTAGGGCCTTTGCATTGGTTCCTCATTCTTACCAAAGTTCTTTCTCTTAGTCTCTTCTCATGGGTTTTGTGTTCATTTGATCCCCAAACTTATCATAACTCACAGTCATCCCCATTCAAAAACAATATGAGGGGCTGGCGAGATGGCTTAGTGGAGTAAGCACTTCCTTGGCAAGTGCTAGAGCTGGAGTTCAATCCCTAGTTCCACACAAAAAAAAAAAAAAGAAGAAGAAGAGAAAGAGAAGGAGAAGAAAAGAAGAAGAAAAGAAGAAAAGAAGAAGAAGAAAGAAGCTTTTCAAAAATAATATGAATCTTCTCCCTGCCATGGGCCTCAGGAGGCAGGGTCATAATCGCCTTCCTAGGACTGTGCATGCAGTGCTGGGTCTTCTTGGAGGCATGTGGGACTGTTTGGAGACATCTGGAGCTGTCACTATATTTTTTATTTTTGTCTTTTTGAGACAGGGTCTCACTATGCAGTTCAGGCTGGCCTTAAGCTCACTTTGTAGCTCAGGCTGGTCTCAAACTCACAACAATCCTCCTGCCTCAGCCTCCCAAGTGCTGGGATTGCAGGCATGCGCCACCACACCCTGCATGGAGCTGTCACTATAGGGGTGGCACTGCTGTTGGCATCTAAGGAGTGACTACTGGGGATTCCACTCACTGTTCACACTAATCAGGGTTCTGCAGAGAGATAACCAATTGTCCACAGGTAAAGAAAAAGATATTTCCTTTCAGGAATGTCCTTGTATGATAACAGGGGACATAAGTCTCAGGGTGTCCATGTGTGGTGAAGCAGAAGGCAGCAGGCCCACACAAGCTGTGTTCCAGTCTGAAGGCTGACTGATCCCAGTAAGCACTAATGTTACAGCTTAAGTCCAAAATAAAGAAAAAGCTATGTCTTAGTTTGAAGGCCCAATGCAGAAGTGTTTCCTCATACTTGGGAAGCATAACTTTTCTGTTCCAGTCAGACCTTGAAATTGCTGTGCTGTGGGACAACCTTGTATCAGAGGCCATTGGCTTGCCTCAGTGCTATGGTCTAAATGCTTGTGTCTTCCCTAAATTCAAGTGTTGCAAGCCTGGCCCTTCTAGTGATGGTAGAGGTTGGAGCTTTATCTTGGGCCAAGAGCCTCATGAATGGGATGAGTGCCCATCTGAAAGACGGGAGGAAGCTTGCTCACACCTTTTGCTGCAGGAGGACACATGGAAAGCACCATCTGTGCAGAGCAATCCTAACCCAAAACCCAGTTTGATCTTGACTTTCAGCCTCCAGTACAAGGAAATAAATACTCTCTCTCATGAGCATGGCCAGAATCATGCTGGATTGGGAATCTGTGCACCCTATAGTCCAGTCAGGTTGACCTGTAAAATTAACTGTTCTATCAGTCTACAAAATCTAGAATAGCCTTTCATAACTCAGAGTTCTCCAGTCCAAAATTTTAGGTGCACTAAAACTGAGAAACAATGACATAGAGGTAGGAGTTGATTTTTTTTTTTTTATGCATAGGTATATCTATGACAAATTTCTATGAAAAGGTGTTTGCACATTTTAAGTTTTGTGATGCTGGGAATCAAACCAAGGGCTTGCACATGCTAGGCAAGTGCTCTGGCACTGAGCTACATTCCAGCCCATATGTGTGTCATATTTTAATCAGTTTTGCCAGAGATTGTACCTGTTAAGATGACACTTTATAGTAGAGAGTAGAGTGTATGTTTTCTCATTACACCTCGCATTGTGAGGTATTTATAATTTAAACACTTTTTTCTCATCAAAGAGCTGTGGAACTAAGTCTTTGATCAGAGATCCAGTGACTCTGTAACATGCTAGGGTTCACTATTTTCAAATTATTTTTGTAATAGCATTTGCCGGCTGCTCAGGTGGTGGTGAAGCAAGTTTATATTCCTGAGGGCTGTAAGTCAGTTATACCTATTGGGGTTCATCATAAGAGGCTTGGGGGGCATGGAAATTGCTGGTTTGAAGTAGGTCTTCTGGGAAGAGGGCAGTGTCCACCATCGTCAGTTGTCCAGAAGGGCTGGGGAGGACATCCTTTTCCTGGAGCAGGGACTCACAGGGAAGGGGAACCAAGGTCAGACAAGGTGGCCCACACTGTAATGCCAGTACTAGGAGGCTGGGGTAGGAAGATCACCATGAGTTTGAGGTCAGCCTGGGCTACATAGTGAGCTCAAGGCCAGCCTAAGCTACGTAGCAAGTTCCTGTTTTAAAAATCAGAAAAGAAAAACAAATAATTAAAAAGAGAGCCAGTGAGATAGCTCAGTGGACTAAGTGCCTTCATAGGCAAGTGCAGGGACTAGGGTTCAATCCCTGGTACCACATGCCATGTAGGCTCTGCCCCCAGGTGCACTGAACCAGCAACCTAGTCTGGGTGTGGTGGCACATGCCTATAATCCCAGCACTGGGGAGATTGAAAACAGGAGGATCACTACAAGTCTGAGCTGTGTAGTGAGACCCTGTACCAAACACATAAAAATAAATCAATCAATAAATAAATAAATGGAAGGGCAACCAGGTTCCTGACATCTTTGTGGGGTATCCTGGGTAGGGAGCCTCCTGGGAGCAGTCCAACCCACGTTCCACTGCCTGTCTTCCTTCCTATGGCTCCACCTCCAGTTCCTACTATAGAGCCTCATTTCCCATTTGATCGAGAAAACATGAGAATCTTTCTGGAGTCAACTGGTTCTGGGGAAGGTTGAGTTAGCTGCAGTTCCTGGCAGCAGCCTTGTTTGTTCACTGGCCCTATAGTTCTGCCTTAGAAGTATCTCATAGCCCATGGCATTGAGTTAAACTTGGGCTTTCTTCTTCTTTTTTTTTTTTTTTTTTTTGTATTTTTTTAAGAGAAGGGTCTACAGGGTCTCACTACTAGATTGGACTCATAGTGATCTGCCTGTTTACAGCCTCCCAAGAGCTGGGATTACAGGCATGTACTACCATGCCCAGTCTCAATTGCCATCTCAGCACGCCCTGGGGTTTGGGGCTGGCAGGACAGGTCCAGGAATTGAACCTCGGTCCTGCACATGCTTACAGACACTTTAATCTGCTGAGCTATTTGCCTGGCCCATGAGCTTTCATCTCTGGTACCTCCCCAGTGCCTAGAAACTAGGCAGCAGCTGGGAGGTAGTGGGGCATTGCACTCACTTTGCATGTGTGGACAGTGACACATTCCTACAGTTTCTCTCAGCAGAGAGAAGGCTGCAAATCCCATTGGCCCAGCCTGCACAACACCATAGTCCAGTTCTTTGTCACTGCAGCACTTACATAACCCAGAGACTCAAGGTGGTTCCCAGCTGCCTGGGTCCTGCCTTTGCTGTTCCTGTTGGCCCTCCCACAAGTCCCCAACAGCTCCTCCCTACTCATCCCTACAGGTGGCTGGCTGCTGCTCCCCTTTCTCTTGGTTCTAGACCTCTGCTGTCCTCTCCTCTGGCTTCATGGCTCTTTTCTCTGTGACACAGGATCAGTTCCTATGGCTGGGGCCCTTAGCCCTACCACATTCTAGCCTGTGAATATTCTCTGCCAAGGCAATAGGCCACAGCGTGGCCTCATCAGTGGCTCCCTGTGGTCCACTCCAAGCTACTGAACTCCAGGTCTGCTGTGATGTTTCCTGGTTCTTCTCTCTGGCAACACAGAGTCTAGACAATATAAAGGATGTCCTACTAGGCACACGGGAAGAGTGCTGGGTCCAAGCCAGGAAAACATACCACAAAGTCAGAGGGCTCACCTCCCACCTCAGCTCAGGGGGTTATGGGGTCCTCCTAAAAATGTTCTCTGTCTGACTTTCAAAGTCCTGCCCAGAGCAGACACCTCTTCCTCTTCCTGGTCTTGGCTGATGGTGCCCCCCCCCTCGTGAATTGTCCCTCCTCACCCTTATCACTTGCTATTTTTTGAGGCTGAGCACAAGCATCTCTTTAAAGATCCTTTTGATGCTAGGTGTGGTGGCACATGCCTGTCCTGTGTACACACACTCATCTGTACTGTAGCATTAGTGCACACACTCTACCCAGGCCAGGAACTTTGGTTTCTTTCATTTTTCAAGTATGGAAAGTAAAATGTCACTGAGCTCCCCTCTGTACCCCTGTATCCCACTGCACGCACAACTTCTATCTTGAATTTAGAGTTTATTAGTGCCCATATATTGTCATGTTTTAACTGCCTGTTCAAAGCCATGATAGGGTGTTCATTTGGAGAATGCATATAATGAAATCTGCGTATAATGAAATCACACTGCATGTACATTTGTACTGAAATTCTTTTTTGGCCCAGCTTTATGTTCCCATGATTCATCACACTGATAAAGACCAAGTACATTCATTTTAACAGTTATGTGAGTAATTTTTATGAATTTGTTGGAGCAGACCCATTCATTTCTAACCTTTTGATTATCATTATTAAGAGAGCCCTGCTGTTCTTGTTTTTCTTCACTCATGTGGAGGATGCTCATCTGGGCTCAGGAGGGGAGCACCCTAACACTTGGCAGCCTCAGCTTACTACACTGCCACATGACTCCCATGTGCTTCTGCCAGCCTATAGCCCTACCCAGAGAGATTCTCTTGCTTGCTTCCTCTCTAGCTGCCATGGTTTGGGGCTTTTGCAAGGGGAACAATATAATATAGGACACATTTTATAACATTAGTTTATAAGGAATCACCCAAGAATCATATAAAATAAGTTCAACAAATCTATCCACACACTAAATACTAAAGACTCCAGCTGAGAGCCTGGACCCTAATATCCTGCATGAGTCCAGATGGAAAGCTACAGCTCTTAACAGTGCCTCCCACAAGTCCTGCTGGAGGCTTAGAGCCCACAACAGACTCAAGCAGGCCTGCTTCTTGGATCTTTGCTGGAAAGTCCCAAGGGTCAGTGGTGGAAGGTAGAAAGTCTATACTAGCAGGATAAAGGATCCATGCTAGCAGGCTGAAGGATCTGAACTGGAGCTAGGAAGCAACATGCAATGTAAGCATCAAAGCTCCCCCAAAAAGTATCACAGTCATCCTCAGCAAGAGTGAGGTATCGAGCTCCTCCACTGATGAAGAAAACTGAGTTCCCATCATGAAAACCAATGCCACAAGTTTCTCCATGAGACTGAGCAGTGCGCCATCTTCCCCTCCAGAGCCAAGAAGTGATACTCAAGATGAGGACCAGAGCTCCTCCAAAGTTCATCAGGGAAACCAGCATGACCAAGTCCTCCAGCAGAACAGCCCAGGAGAACCAGCAGCTTCCAGTGGCTCCAAAAGCTTCTCAAAACGACATCTCTAAAAGCATTCTGGAAGCTTCTCCTGCTCTGCCTTTTATGCTGCTGGCAGCAACCTTTAAGTGGGCCTTCTGCACCCAGCACTACCCTAGTTTAATTCAGGTGGGTGTAGTAAATTGACAATCAGTTAGAAATACACTACAATAGCCTACACCACAATCAAAATCAGTAATTTTGGCCAATTGAAGAGGCATGAAATAGCACTTCTCTGAAGTACGTGTATCTCTTTTAGTATCACTGAATTTCAATTTTCATGTTTCTGGTCTAAGCTAGACCAACATCATTTCATATAATTCCTTGGGCATTTTGGGTTCTCCTTTATGTATTTCTAGTTCCAACTTTGAGATCACTGTTCTCTTGATTTGATATCTGTTTGATTTGTAGGAGTTTGCTGTGTAATTTTTCTACTTCTGAAATTATTCTCATTTATTTATTCATAGATCTTATTTTTAGAGCAATTGTAGCTTCACAGCAAATACAACTGGACAATACAGAAAGTTCTCATACATTCCCTATATCACACACATGCTTTCAGGAAGAGATTCCTCACCTTATAAATATTCCCCACCAAAGAGGAACATATGTTATATTTGTGAACCTACACTGACACATCTTCACTGCTTAGAGTCCATAGGTTACATCAGAGTTTATTTTTGATGTAGTATCTATGGGCTTGAACAAGTGATTAATGGCATGCATCTACTAGTATAGTATAATATACTAGTAGTATAATATAGTGGAGTTTCACTGACCTAGAAAAATCCTATGCTGAACCTGTTCATCCCAACATTGCCTAATCCATGGTAACTGATCTTTCTCTTATAGCTATAATTTTGCATTTTTCATAAAATCAGAGCTGAAGCTATAGTAGGCAGCTGTTTTAGGCTAGTTTCTTTCACTTAATATGCACTTGAGCTTCTTCCATGTCTTCATGGCTTGATCACTCAGATATTTTTAGCACTGAGTGACTGAGTCATATTCCAGTGCCAGGATGAACCACAATTTATTCATCTGCTCACCTGCCAAAGGACATGTGGGTTGCTTCCCCATTTCCTGAACTATGAGTGCAGCATCTGGTGCAGGCTTTTGAATGGACATAGACTTTCGCCTTGTTTCCATACACAAGAAGGAGCACATTGCTGAATCATGTAATAAAAGGACATCTGCTTTTGTAAGAAATTGCTGAGTTGTCTTTCAAACTGCCACTCCCACCATTCATGATGAGGAGATCCTGTTGCTCTATATCCTCAGCAGTGCTTGGTGACATTAGTGTACTGGACTTGTGCCATTCTTGTAGGTGTGGATTGGTATGTCATTGTTGTTTTAATTTTCAATTCTCTGATGACAAAGGATTTTGGGTTCCTTTCCATATACTTATTTTCCATCTGAGTATTTGCTTTGGCAAGATGTCTTCTCAGATTCTTTGTCATTTTTTGATTGGGTTGTTGGTTTTCTTACTGTTCAGTTGTAAGTGTTCTATATAAGTGTTCTTTCTATACTTTAGAACAGTACTGTGTTAGATATATATTTTACAAATATTTCCTTCTATTCTGTAGTTTATCTTTTCATCCTTTTGCCATTCTTCTCACAGAGCAAAATAGTTTAATTTTAAGTAAGTTCAACTTTTCAATTTTTTCATAGATTGTGGCCTTAATGGCATTGCCAGTCATAAGGTCACCTAGATGTTTGATGTTACCTTTTACAAGTTTTATAGTTTTGGTTTTGCATTTATATCTATGATCCATTTAAATTATTTTTTGTATATAGAAGTTTAGTTTCTATAGCATAATTTGTTGAAAAGTTGGCTATTCCTTCTCTTTTTTTTTTTTTTTTTTGGCAGAACCCAGGATTGAACTCAGGCCCTTGTGCTTGCCAGGGAAGCGCTTATTCCACTGAACCGTCTCCCCAGCCCTGGCTATTCCTTCTTTTTTTTGTCTTTTTGAGACAGGGTCTCACTATGTAGTTCAGGCTGGCCGTAAGCTCACTTTGTAGCTCAGTCTTATCTTGAACTCACAACAATCCTCCTGCCTCAGCCTCCTGAGTGCTGGGATTACAAGCATGCGCCACCATGCCCGGCTTGGCTATTCCTTCTGCTTCTAGCTTTTGGAAGAGATTATAGAGAATTCAGTGCAATAACTCAATATCTCTGAAATTTGGAATCGAAACACTGAAGAATAATTACTTTGGAAAGAAAAAAAGAGAGAAATAGATTTCTGGGAATCAAGAAAGATCTTATAGGAAAATTAAAACCTGCAGAGAAATTGAAGAGATAGAACACAACACAGAGAAGAAAAAGGATGTTCTGTACTTTCTCCTGGATCCTGGCTTTTGGTATGTGACTTGTGGAAAAAGAAGACTAAATTTACAGAGACAAAATGAAAGATGAAGACTCCAAAGGACTGAGGGAGAAACAGACCAGTGAGTGCTATGACTTCCAGGGAGGGACCGGGGAGATGGCTCAGTGGAATAAGTGCTTCCTTGGCAAGCACAAGGGTCTGAGTTCAATTCCTAGTTATGCAAAAAAAAAAAAAAAAAAAAAAGCCACTTCCAGGGAGAGTACAATATTTTACTCCAACTCAAGTCCTTCAACAGGCAGCAGCTGGTGAGTAACTCCAGCCCAAATGCCTGAATAACTCCAGTGCAAGCCAGTGAGAGTGTTTAGTTGGACACCAGACTGGGGACAGGTTGATTGTCTGAACCAGCTGTGCACAGCTTCACTTCAGGGCTCACAGTGTTACATTCCCACAATGACTGGGTGAGAGAGATAGGCATAGGAAACAACTGTGGAGGAGATTTCTGAGGGATTTGTGCTAAATAAGACAGACTTCACCCACACAGCCAGGAGGCCAGTCCAGCTTGATGAGTTTCAGAGTTGCAAGTTCTGGCATTGGTGCCCTCACCCTCTTCCTGCCTGCTAGTGCTGCTTCCACCACGGATCTGGGGTTGGATTGCATTCTTTATCTACAAGAGTGAGTAGAGACATCTTGATTGGACACTGTCCCAAAACTATAGATTCTGTAAGAAAACCACACATTCAAAATCACCAAGGAATTTTTTTGTGAGTAGTGTTATTTGGGGGTTTTGCTTTATCTTCTTTCCTTTCCTCCAGTTGATTGGAGTTTAGGAGCTTTTCCTTTTCATTTCCTTGCTTACCTGTTTTTCTTTCTGTTTCCTCTTCTCCCTTTTATTTTTTCTCCCTTTATTTTTTTCTCTTATTTTTACTCCATATATAATTTGTTTTTTCTCCCTTTTTATTTATCTTCTACTTAGAAGTTTTTTTTCTTTTACCTTTGCCTAATATACACAGCCATCTACTTCCTGAAAGGGTGTTTTCACCACTTCTCTCTCTCCATTCTTGTATCATATGAAGCTTTCAAAATTTTCCCCTTGCAATTCTCTGTTCCCAAACCTCTGTATCTTTGAAAGAGAGACTATTAAAGATAGGCTATAGCCTTAAAGTTTCAGTAATCAGTAGTTAACTCCATAAAATTACCACTGAACCTATCTTCTAGTAGAGATACAGCTAGCTATCATATTTAGTACATATTAGCAGTGGCAAGAGAAATATGAAATGACATGCAGGATTTGAAGGCAGATTTATTTTATGTCAACAGACACTGATTGGGATCATTCTCAAAACATCATACCCTAAAGAGTTGTGGGCTAGCTTTTATAGGGTCTGTAAACATAAAATACAGAAACAGAGTACTTGACTGTCTTGGATTTGTTCTTATAATATGCAGCACAGTGACCAGCTGTTTCTAGGAGACAGTAGTAATAGGAACTGTAACAAGAACTATTACCTGGGCAATGGAAATATACTGGCTGAGGAGCATTTTCTGCTACATTTCCACCTTGAAAATCTTTATTGGGTATGTTACATGTGATTTTCTGAGATAGGTCCAACTAGAAGAAGTAATATTCAGTAGTTCTAGGATGGGCTCTAACTAAGATCCTCAAGACTAGAAGTTTTCCCACTAAGAGTTTGTGGTTTGTTTCCTTATCATAAGGTTTCTCCTTAAATTGACTCTGATAAGGGAGTGAAGGAGTTAATCTTTTCTAGGAAAGTGTCCAATGTACCTTGGATGCTCATCAAATCTTGGTAATTTTAAAGGCCTTATTGGCTATTTTTTACTCTCTTGGTGCAATCACCTATAGAGTTAAGGCAAAAATACAAAGAAAGGACTAGGCTAAGTCACTGGAAAAGACATAAAAATCATTGATGTATGGAGCAATCCTGCAAATAGTGCCCTCAAGCTTTAGCTGTGTGTGGACTGGTCAGCCTCTGGGGCCAGAGCAGGGCTTCAAGTTTGTTATCTCTTTACAGTGAGCTTCAGAGGAATCTTCTAGTCCAAATACATTCTCCACTATCCCTGCGCCCCCAGGGCATGCTGAGATGGTGACTGAGACTGGGCAAGGTGGCGTGCTCCTGTAATCTCAGTGCTTGAGAGGCTCAAAAACAGGAGGATCACTACGAGTCCAATCTGTGTATTGAGACCTTGTAAACCTTGTTAAAAAAAAAAAATCCAGAAATTGTCTGGATGGGCTCTTTTATTTCTGGAATGGAGACTTTAAGGCTGGATTTCTGAAACTTTAGGGCTCTAGAGGTAGTTAAGAGGCATTTGAGTTATATGAGTGTGTGCAGGAGTGTTTTCAGGTATAGTTGGTCCTTTAGATAAACTGGTTACAAGCTGTTTCTGCAGGGCTATGTTTTATTTTCTCAACTTTTTGAGAGCTTTGTGGCCTGTATTCTGCATGATTCTGCCAATTTTGAGTTATTTCTACTACAAATGCAGGCCCATTATCATTGTCAAGAAGTAGGCCATATCTAGGTATAACTTTTTTCACAGAAGAACCCTACACACTTTTGTTGTCTTCTCAGCTCAGGTAGGAATGACTCAGGCCAGCCTGGGTAGGACTGTATAAGCATCAACAAATATCTGTCAGCCTTTATTAGACTTTACTTTAGTGAAATCTGCATGCTGACTAGAGGTTGTGGCCAGTGACATGGATACTCAAGCCTGAACTGGATGCAAGGATGCAGGTGCCAGCGCAGTGGCTTGAAATCACAAAACATACAATGGAGGAAGGTCTTCCAGGAGTACTAGGTAAAGGTTTTTGGCTGGGGTTGATGTTTTATTCAGTTGTATCTATAGAAAAGTCTTTGGCCTTTGGATTAGATTATTTTGAGTGCTGGTTTGGTATAAAGCTTTGGTCAAAATATCTTTGTCCAAGATGACCACAGCATAGCTAGCCCATTGTACTCCATTCCTACAGAGCTGTTTATTTCCAGTCATAAACAGAGTACCCTCTGTATCTGTGAGGAGATTCATTTTTAAGTCTGATTGGCTCTAGAACAATTCATCAGTTAGTGCTAGGCAGTTATGCTCTGGTGAGCACAGCTTGGTGGGCAGGTATGTGGCAGGGTGAGGGATCCACAGTTATTTAGAGGCTATAGCATGTGGCTCCTGGACAATTAGGTCTTGCTTAAGGTGAGTTTGTCAGCTTTCTTGATCAGAAGGACAGTGGCTATTAGAGCATGGAGGCAAAGGGGGTAGGTTCCATTTTGCACAGGTAGCCCCTGGGCACTGTGAGGGGCTCACAGTCTCTATAAACATCTTTTTTTTTTTTTTTTTTGGTTTGGCGGAATCAGGGATTGAACTCAGATCCTTGCACTTGCCAAGGAAGTACTTATTCCACAGAGTCACCTCCTCAGCCCTCTATAAACATCTTGGAGCCATGTGTCATTTATCAATAAACAAGTTGAATTCCAACTACATCTGGAATTTCTAAGCCTTTTCCCAAGATATTTTGTAGCCAGTTTCTGCAAAATATTGCAGCAGAACTTTTGTGTCTTTTTAGCAGGCAGCTTAGGTATCATTAATCAGAAATGCAGTGACCTGGGAAACTAGTGAGGCAAACACGTTTTTGAAGAGGAGATGAATGAAAGGAGATAAATGAAGGCAGAACAAGGCACTCTGTGGGTCCAGGCAGGTGTGCCAACAGGCTGTGGATGGCAGAAGACTGACACAGTACATAGGGGGCCCTCATAATGGTATCATCTGCTCAGAGATCTTGAACTGGCTTTCTACGCTTGAGTGGTATATTTTAACAGTTTGACAATCTATCAACATTTTGTGGTTTTGAAGCCTCTGGATGTATGGTTGAATTCCTTCTGAAGTTGCTTGTGGCATGGGGTGCTGTTTATCCAGGGCCATGCTGGAGCTGGAAGGTATAGAGAAACAGGCTGTCTCAAAGACAAGGTGCTCGGAACTTGGCTAAATCTGTTGCTAGAGCCTCCCTGAAAATAGTGTGAGAATTCTTAACCTCTTGTGGAAATTGTGTCCAATTGAGTTTCATTTTATCTCAACAACTTCACAGTTGAAGGGGCTTATGGGAGCAATTTGCAAGCAAAGTTAGGCTTTATTTATTTATTTATTTATTTATTTATTTATTTATTTATTTATTTATGTCTTTTTAAGAGAGTCTTACTATATAGTTCAGACTGGCCTTGAACTCACTTTGTAGCCCAGGCTGGTCTTGAACTCACAATGATACTTCTGTCTCAGCTTCCTGAGGGAAGATCCAGGCAAGTGTGCCAATAGGCTGTGTATGGCAGAAGACTGACGCAGTATGTAGAGGGCCATCATGCTGGGATTACAGGCATGAGCCACCATGCCTGGCTAGAAGGTATCTTTTTAATCTAGACATATAAGCCAGGTGGCATTCTGAGGTAACAGTCCAAAAAAGGTTGTATGAGTCAGGAACTGCAGAGTATAAGGTTATGGCTACATTGTTAACAGCATGGAGCTCTTGCACTGGTTGTTAATCCCCATTTGGCATTTATGCTAGGAGGAGAGGAGTGTTCCAAGGTGATTAACATTTCATTGGGATCCTGAACTGCTTTGGGTGGCTGAGGTGTGACTAGAGGCCTGTGTGCTTCCTGTGACATAGGAATTGGCAATGGAGGTCATAGAGCACAATCACTATGGGAGCATGGTTGGTGGTCAGGCCTGGAGATAAGTTTTTAGCTCATACCTCTGGAAAGTTTTCAGAATTTCAGGATTGCAGTTATCTTCTCAGTCTGATGTAGAAATCATCTTCCTCTCAGGGAATATGCAGGGTTAAATGAGAGGGAGGCTGGTATGGTGACAGGAATTCATGTTTGCTGAGATGTCCTCCCTGGCTCTAAGTTTGTTCCTGGCAGAAGAAATAAGAGGCGTGAGTCCCAGTTGCCCTGGTGATGGTAACCTTTTTCTGACAGAGGGGATGTTTGAAGGCAGAGTTCTGTTCCATTATCTTCTCAATATCCATAGCCTTTATAGCTCTCAAATTGGTAATGGCTTTATCAGGCTTCTGAGTAACAGTGGAAACTTTTAATATATTGATGGGGTTTTGTACCCCCTCTTTGATGTCTTTGAGAAGCACTTGATTGATTTTATGCTTCTAGGCAGGGTGACCTTTGGGAAAGCCCATGGCAACTTGTTTGCCAGGGCCAACAGTCCAATTTTTCCTCAGTTAAAATGTGAAACTCAGAAGAAATTGCTGATGGTCATCTTGTGTGGGTGTTTGATGATGCTGTCTGACCAGAATAAGTGTGTGGGAGGGGGGCTCTGTACTCAAATAAAGGCAATGACTGACTGAACTAGAACTGGTTCACCTGGCTAGAAGCAGAGGAGTCAGGAGCAGAGGGTAAGATTGTTGGTAGCAACTGCATTGGCCGATGAGGGTGGTTTATTTGCCAAGGAAGAATTTTCAGTCTTGCAGGGAGCAGCAGTTTCAGGGAGTCATTGAACAACTTGGTTTCATTTTAAACTCCATAATCACCAGAAAAACCCTTTTTAAAAGTTCTTGGGAGGGCCGGCCAGACACCTACTTAGGTAGATGCAGGGACTGGTTCAATTCCCAATGTACTGTGCCAGCCCCACTCCCAGGGCGTGCTGAGACAGAGATTAAAAGTGGGCATGGTGGCACATGCCTGTAATCCCAGTGCTTGAGAGGCTGAAAATAGAAGAATCACTACAACTCCGATCTGTGTAGTGAGACTCTGTAGACCCTGTGCTAAAGAAAAAAAAAAAAAATTATTGGGCAAGGATTGTGGGTTTTGGCTAATTAGTTCCCATTTTTTGTTCTCTGTGTGTGTGGTGTACTTTTGAATGATGGTACAACAGACAAGAGTGGGTGTCTCTCAAAGAAAGAGACCATTCAGATGTCCACCTGACTGTGCCCCTGTGGGGACTTAGGTGCAGCTTAGCTAAGGAGGATGCAAGTTCTCTGTTATGCTACATGTTGATCACCTCAAAACCACAAGTGAGGGCCCAACAGTGCTTCCCAGTGTTGGTGCACAGACAGAGCAGTCTATGGCTTACTCTCCAGTCCACTCACTCACATTCATGCTCTATATTTCAGACTGGTCTTGAACTCGTCATGCAGGCCAGGCTGGCCTTGAGTTTGTGCTCCATCCCCCCACACATTGCGATTACAAGGTGTGTATCACCACGCTGGGCTTGAGGGCAGGATTTCAGAACTAGAAGGCAACAATCCCTTCAAAGACTAACTAGTCAAAAGTACTTTAAAAATAACAAGAGAACATGAAAAATGGATGGAATGGCTGGTATATGATACCCAAACCACTAATTTTAGTGTAATTGGAATAAGTGAAAAAGTAAGATACTAGATAGGGGAGATGACAGGCAATAAGAAAAGACAAAAGACAATATCTTTTGGTATACTCAGGACTGGGAGGAATTCATCTCTAGTGAATGGACTCCAAATCTCTTGATGTGGCCCACTTTTATTTCTCAGCAAGAAGCCTGCATTTTGTATAGGTCTTCATCAGATATCTTGTCTTAAGGGACTGGAATAAGAGCTTTCCCAGCACAGCCAGAAAGCATGCAGGTATTTGCAAACTCTCCTGTCCTTTGGGGTAGGCCACATGCATGAAAGACCACAGTAATGTAGTTCTGATTCCTAACCCAGCAAACTATTATTTCATATCCTTTGGTCCCCAACAGTTCCTCTTTTTTAGTTTTGTAATTGTACTAGTTGAAACAGAATGACTTGAGTTTGGTTAACATCTAGGTATCATTGGGTATGGTGCCCCTTATAGCATACTGGGAACAGAAATAAAACACACTTACTAATATAATCAATCCAGTGTAGAATCCAAAATGGACCTAAGGTAATTCTACAGATTAAGCTAATCAAAAGTATCAGCAATTTTATCCCAATCCTGAATTTGTTCATCAAAAATTTGAGTCTGCTAATACATAGATGATACTTCATTTTGTAAGGCTTCTAGATCTATAATAATATTACTGTGCATAGCACCCTGTAATATATATATATATATTTATATATATTTATCCTTCCATAAGGAGAGAGGGAGGGAGAGAAAGGGAGGGGAAGGAGGGAGAGATAGTCTTGCTGTACAGTTCAGGATGGCCTTGAACTCATTATGCAGCCCAGACTGGCCTCAAGCTCACAGAAATCCTCTTGTCTCAATAACTCCTCTCATGTAGGCCCTGTTGTAACTATAGGCTTTCTATTTGATCTCCTGCCTCAGTTACTCTTCTCTTGTTGCTGGGACAAATATCCAACACTCAAAATGAAGGAAGGAAAGGTTTGTTTAGCTCACAGTTACTGGAGGTTTCAGTCCATACTCAGCTGGTTCCAAGGCAAAACAGCACATGGTAGAGATCAACCTTTCATGGTGGCAGCAAAGAGCAGAAAGCAAAATGGAGGAGTAACAGCAACAATGGCTACAGAGAGCAAGTCTGTCTCTCTGTCTCTCTTATGTAACATTCAGGCTATCCGCCTTTGGCTGGGGGAAGTACTCACACCCATAATCCCAGTAGTGTTAAGACCCATAATCCCAATGGATCATCATGAGTTAATCTCAAAGTCTAGAAGTTCCCAACCCCATGAATGTATGAGGCTTTGTGGGGACAAGTAGACACAAACCATAACATCTGCCATCCACATAACAGCATCTAAAATACTGATTTGTAAAATGTATATTTAGGTTTTGCCTATAGTTCTGCTCCAATTATCTACAAAATGAGCTGTCAGTAGAGAGTAAGCAAGTGCAATAGAGGATATAGTAACACTAGAAGCCAGGAATACCAAAGAAACAACACCAAAAATAGTGAGCCCTAACTTTCATTTTGTGCTGTGTACAAGATGGTTAACTAGAGGCAGGCATGGAGATGAATGCCTGTAATCTCCACACACGAGATTCTGAGACAGGGGGGCCAGGGAGATGGCTCAGTGGAATAAGCACTTCCCCAGCAAGCGCAAGGGCCTGAATTCAATCCCTGGTTCCACCAAAAAAAAAAAAAAAAAAAAAAAAAAGATTCTGAGATAGGAGGACTGGTGTGAGTTGGAGGCCACTCTGGGCTGCATAAAGAGTTCAAGGCCAGTCTGAACTATAAAACCATAGCTCTGTAAAATTCATGGGCATCCAAACTTCAGGTAGATGCCAAAGGTCCAGTAAAGTCTTATTTACTAAGTTGTTGGCTAATACACAGTGGCTCATTGTACATGTAAATGAGGTAAGATTTCATTTAACAGTTGCATGGAAGAAAACATGATTGTAAATAAGGAAAATCATGTAGTTTTACCTTTTCAAATCTGGATATTAGAAGTATTTATAGTAAGTATGATCAAATGCGTTTTCCCTTGCTGACCTATATAAAAGGGAAGATCTAAGTTTCAAAAGGCTTTATGTAAGGGGTATAGGTTTGCCATAACTGATAGCCTGTGGCAACGAGGAGTGTTAAAACCAGTCCTATGTGAGGTTAATTGTCCCCCAGCATCAGAATACAGAGTGGAGGTGCTTTTTCCATAATCATTTGTATACTGATGCCAATGGGTGATATACCAGGCTAAGCAGTTGTTGTTTCTTCCTTCTAATCATCCATAAGGCCCCAATCTATGAATTTAAATTGATTTAGGTGTATTTTTTGCCTTCTTTCTCCTATACAGGAGATCCCTGGTATGTGTGTGTTTGGGTAGAATCATATGTGTCTTCCCTTGACACATATGGTGCACATGGGGGAACATCAGGTCTGGAGGAGTTAATCCTTTCCCCTGAGATGTTAATAAATGCCATTGTAAAAAAATGTTATTTTTATTTTATTTATTTATTTATTTATTATTATTATTATTTTTTTTTGTCTTTTTGAGACAGGGTCTCCCTGTGCAGTTCAGGCTGGCCTTAAGCTCACTTTGTAGCTCAGGCTGGTCTCGAACTCACAACAATCCTCCTGCCTCAGCCTCCCTAGTACTGGGATTACAGGCATGCGCCACCACGCCTGGCTAAAAATGTTATTTTTAAATGTGCCATCCAAACCTCCAGATGAGCAGGAAGGCAATAATTAGATTGTTAGAATCTATGCCCAATGCATAAGGGTGGATACAAAAAATTGTGTTGTATAATATAGAATAATATTGGAATCTGCAAATCTAGGGTCCATAAAGGATCCTGGAACCCAATGTAATTGATCATGGTAAATCTCTGGGAAAATATCAGCCCATGTAAGAAGTCATAACAAAGGAGAACTAGGCACATATGCTCAGTATTTCTTTCTGAACACAGGGCTTATACATATAGAATAACTGATGATGGCCATCATGGCAATGAACATACTTTTCTGGGGTGCATGCCGGGCCCTGTGTGGTCACCAGCTTTTCAGCCTCCTGGGTTGTCTTCTTCACTTAGCCACATGTTATGGGCTTTGCTGACTGCATAATTGTTAATGGCTGACAAGCCTCCTCAGGGGTCATCTGCAACGTTTGTACTGATGGGCCTGGCAGTTTTTTTCCTCAATGAGACTTAACGAGCTATTTTACTGTTTCTTAAATTTTACATTTTATCAGATGCCACTTAAATAACTGTATAAGAATTCACACTAGAGTAGCATTGCTTTTTTTTTTTTTTTTTTAATATTTCTGCTTCAACTTTCCTTTGGTTAATACGTCATTCTCCATCCACTGACATTTAATCTGTATGACAGATTTAAAGTAATTTTCTGTAGACCAAATAAAGTTGGATCTTAATTTTTACAATAGACTCCAAGTCTTAGTTTTATTTAAAATGTAATATTTGTTTTTTTAGGTGGAACTCGGGATTGAATTCAGGCCCTTGCACTTGCCAGAGAAGTACTTATTCCACTGAGCCATCTCCCTGGCCCTATTTTATTTTTATTTATTTATTTATTTTTTTATTTTTTTATTGAGAAATAAATAGCAATGAGACAGTCTCAAAACTGATTAATAGAACAGTTTCAACAATTAATACATTGTACATTGTTATCTTCTTAGTGGTTATCCATAGTACAAGAAGCAGATAGGATATCCTGTCCAAACACTATTAGTACAAATCTTTCTACTCATTCAGTTAAGCGAGAGTAGCTGTACATCTATCCTGACTATTCTGTATATACAAATACAAAACGGTCCTTCCTTTGTATTCCCTTTTTTTGTTTAGTCCTGTCATAGATGTGTATTCCATTGGCATATAAATACTATAGATGCATGCATTCAACAAAACAGTCCAACACAGTCCAGCAGTCCACAACAGCAGTGGGTTATCTGCAGAAGTTGGCTTGAGCCTTTCATAGCTCAGCAATTTTTTTTTTTTTTTTTTTTAACGGAGGTTGAGGAAGAAACTTTATTGGATAGAAAAGCTTCTGTTGGAGAGGGACAGAAGGGGGACCTGAGCAGGTTGCCCCAAACTTTTTTTTTTGTGGAACTGGGGATTGAAGTCAGGCCCTTGCACTTGCCAGGGAAGTGCTTATTCCACTGAGCCATCTCCCTGGCCCACAGCTCAGCATATTATTATGGCTTTACTTTATATACCTCATTTTTATACCTATTTTATTTTTAAGACAAAATCTTACTATGTATCCCAGGCTGGCTTTGAACTCTCAATCCTCCTTCCTCGGCCTGAGTGCTGTAATTACAAATGTGTTATAAGGCTGGCTAGCTGTTTATTTTAAAATGCTAAATTTTATTGAAATCATTCAGGTATCTGAAAACAAAATCAGGGGGCTGGCTCAATAGCTCAGCGGTGTAAAGCACCTGCTTAGGCAAATCGTATGTGCTCCCAGGGCAGATTGAGCCGCACCCCACCCCACAAAAGAAATCAGCCTGCTGTTTCCCCAGGCTGATCTCTAACTCAAGTGATCTTCCTGCCTTTGCTTCCATCCCCAGTAGCTAGGTCTATAGTTGGGTTTTTTTATTGTTGCTTCTGGCTTGATTTGGTTTAGTTTTTTTAGGCTGGGGCTCCCTATGTAGTTCAGGATATCCTTGAACTCACAATGATCCTCCTGCTTCAGCCTCCAGAGTGCTGGTTTGTTTTTTTTTTTACTGGCTTTTTCCAAAAATTCTTTTAATTTCCTGCAGTTTGACTATGCTAAAGTACAGTTTTTGTTATTTGCTTTGTTTACTGACATTTATCCTGTATGATATTCTCCCAACTTCTTAGGCTATGATTGGATTCTCACACTAATTTAGGGAAATTCTCAACCATTATTCCTTCAATATTTCTCTTATCTTTTCTTTATTCTCTTCTAGCTTTTGTTATGCATATTTTAAATCTTTCTCAATTGTCCCGTGGTATTTAGGTTCTCCCCACCCCAGTCCTTGTTCTCACTGTGCTTCAATTTTGAAAGTTTCTACTGACATATCTCAAGTCAGAGATTCTTTTCTTAGCCTAGCCTACTCCACTAACAATCTATTACAAGTATTCTTTATGTCTATTTTGTTTTTTTTTTTGGCAGTTTAAAATGGCCTGGAACTCCTGATGACTCACCATCCCTGGAGGAGCTTCAGAATTGGTAGGGTTGCCTCAGGACAGCAGGCTGTTATGCCATGAAAGGTCAGATGATCAGAATATTTGAGTCCCCACTGAGATGTGGATTCTGAGGCTGATGCATTTAGAGCTTCTTGTCTTTCCCCCCCTAATTACAAAGGTCAATTGCATGGTGGCACATGCCTTAATCCCAGTACTCTAGAGGCTGAGGCAGGAGGATTGCCACAAATTCAAGGCCAGCCTGGGCTATATAGTTAGTTCAGAAACAACCTAAACTATACAGCAAAATCTTGTCTCACAAAAAAAAAAAAAAAAAAAAAAAAAAAGTGGACTGTGTCTTCCATGAAAATTGAAATGTTAAGAGCCAACAAGATAGCTCATCAGACTAAGTGCCTACTTGGGCAAGCTCAGGGACCAGGGTTCAATCCCTGGCAGCACATACCAGCTCCTCCCCAGGCATGCTGAGCTGGCCATCAAGTCCAGGTGTGGTGCTGCACACCTGTTATCCTATCATTGAGGAGGTTAAAAACAGGAGGATCACTACAAGTCTGAGCTCTGTAATGAGACCCTGTACCAAATATATTTAAAAGAAAAAAAAAACAAAAACTGAAATGTTACAGAAAGATGTAGCACTGTCAGTATTGCTACCTATAGTTTAAAGAAAATCAGTTAAAAATAAAGCAAGTGTTCCTTATTTTACTTTTCATTTGTTCCAGCAGGCAGCAGGTCATGGTGTTAATGTGCCCCACAAATCTCAGATGTTCACAGATGGGGCTTTTCAGAGGTCACTGGATCATGAGGGTATGATACTCATTGGTGGATGAATTTATAGGGTACTTGTTATTAGAAAGTGGGATCTAGGGGTTTGGCCTGGATTTACCACTTCTTAGCTGTCTCTCTGCTCCCAAGGATCCCATACCATGCACCTCTGGCCTTCAAGCTGAGGTAGGACAGAAGAAATAGTCTTAAAGACACAGTAAATGGCTACTGTGGCTCTCCTCATGATAGCTTGCTCAGGGTGTTCTTTTACCTTGATTTTTCCTCTTTTACTTGGCCCAAGCTTGCTCTGTAGAGTCAGTTTCTCCCTCACTCTTCACTTTTTCAAATAAGCTTTGTGACCATAAAATAAATAAATAAAAAATAAATACAGTAAACCTGTAAGTTGGGCTCTGGATCTGTTCTTTTTTAAAAGTTTTTATATATTTGGTACAGGGTCTCACTATGCAGCTTGGACTCACAGTGATCCATGCTCTGCAGTGCTGGGATTACAGGTATGTGCCACTACACCTAGTCTTGGTGGCCTAGCATGCCTGGGGTGGGGCCAGCATCACATGCAGTACTGGGAATTATACCTGGGTCCTTGTGCTTGCCTAGGCAGCCACTTAAGACTGCTGAGCTATCTCCGAGGTTCTGGACCTGTTCTTTTCATCTGTAAATGAATTTCCTGTCTTCAAAAACGCAGCAATATTAGTGAACAGCGTATATCAACTTCAAACACATGTAAATGGTTTGCATTCTGACAAATGTGTAGGTAACCTAAAAGTAGGAATGTACACTATATATCACCCATTTTTTTTAGTTTAATTCGTTTTAATGATAAAAAAATGATGAAACAGTTTCAAAATAGGTTAGTAGGATGTTTATAATACATTCATATTGTTGTCTTCATAGTAGTTATTCAGAGGACAAGATGCAGACATGATATCTTTTCTAAACAATATCAGTACAAACTTTTATTCTCAGTGAACTAAGAGAAAGTAGCTGTATAACTTTCTTCTCCTGTGTTGAAAACGCTCCTAAAGCCCATGAACCCACTCTGGCTTTTGCAATGTATCTCATTTCTCTGAAATCCTGCACTTTACTCTTGCATGTGTACTAAAATTTCTGCCTAGTAAACTCTTCCTAAACCTTACTTACTAGTTCTGAAAATTTTATTTCTGTGATGAAATTGGCAAACCTCCAAACAGTCTATGTTTAGGGTGGGTTAAATGCCTCATCTCAGCTTTAGGAACCTCCCCAGTCTCAGTCTGGTGACAGAGCTAGATGACTATGCACTGGAACTTCTACAGCAGAGAACCAAAAAACCCTTCACAAAATCAAAAGCCTTTTCTCCCTTAAGTTGGGTATTGTGTCTCAGTAATGAGAACAGCAACAAAGACAAATTTTGATACTAGAGCCCTAGTATTGCTGCTTGTGACTGACCTAATCATGTGGTTCAGAAATCTTTGGAACAGGTTTGTGAGAAAGATTTTGAAAAGTTAGCAGATGATGGCTTGGAGAAGCAGCCCAAGAATGCTGTAAATGAGCCTGATGGGAGATTCTTCTCAGAGCTCAGACCAGAATGTTGACAGAAATGTAGTTAATAAAGACCAGGCTCAGGAAATTTCAGTTGGGAATAGATACTTCATCGGCAGTTAGACTGTAGACCATGTGTGCTATGCTGTCAGAAAATTTGTCTGCATTTTGCCCATGTCCTGAGACTTTGAGTAGGAAGACTGAAATTAGACACAGCAGACTAATTAATCTGATGGAAGAAATTCCAAGGCAGCTCAACAGTCAGATTGTGACTTGGATACTGTTGGGGCTTTTAGCTAGCTCTACATGCAGAATCAAGAGTAAATAGTCCAGCTTAATGAGTTAAGTTTTGGGTTGGCTAGAAAGGAAGCTAAAGCTAAAGGAAGAAAAGCTTATTTAACTCAGTTTGTAGATGTTTCAGTTCATAGTTAGCTGGCTCCAAGGTAGGGTGGATCCTGAAGGTATGATAACCATCAGTATCTTAGTCCATAGATTAGTCTACAGCTGACTTGCTGTTAAAACATGGGATCTGGTTGGAAGAGGTGGGTCCTGGGGGTGTGGACTGAAATTCCCTGTTCTTCCCTTTTGTGCTTCCGGGACTCCACCAAGCCACTTCTCTGCATGCCTCTTTTTGTTACACTGCCTTGGAGCCTCTACAACTGTAAGCCAAAACAAACCTCTCATTCCTGTTTCTTTGGTGTTGGGTATTGTATATGAAAGACAAAATAATTAAGATACATGGCCTTCTATTTATTTATTTAATATAGTCTTGCTATTCAGTTTAGACTTTCAAGGCCACATGCCTTGGGTTCTGGGGCTGGCACAGCATGTGGTAGTGGATATTGAACTCCAGTTCTTGAGCTTGACAGGTAGGCACTTAGACCACTGAGCTAGCTCCCCAGCCCCTTCATATTTAAATATAAGACAGCTTTTTTTTTTTTTTTTTTTTTACTTTTGAGACAGGGTCTCATTATGTAGTTCAGGCTGGCCTTGAAAGCACTGTTGCCCAGGCTGGCCTCCAACTTATGATTGTTCTGATCCTCAGCCTCTTGAGTTCTGGGATCACAGTTGTGTGTCACCATGCCTGTTTTGTTCTTTTTTTCCCAGAGGTTTATTTTAAAATAAGAATTTATTCATTTAGTGAGATTTTATTACAGAAATGACAAAGCACTTAGTATATGTGAGGCCCTGGGTCAAGCCCCAGTGGTGGGGGAGGGGGATAGTACATTAATATATTCTGTGAAGGTCAACAATATATAAATGCAAGAGGAAAGTGAATTTCCTCTCTAGCTCTTTTCTCCTTATTCCAAAGGAAATAATTTATACTACTTTTTTCACATTTATGCCCATACACATGTAGTTTAAATATTAATTTTACTTAACCATAGGCTTTGGCCCCATCCAGGTAATACAGAATAGGTGTAAGTCATTTTTACCATGTTCAGTTTTACTATAATTTGGTGATTTACTAATGATGGAATGGGTTGATATAACTTGAGGCTATGCTGAGGTACTCTAAATTAGGAACCAAGTGTTATCTACCATGCCTCCTCCTTTATTATGAACACCTTCCATACCTTCCTGACCATTTGAAAGTACAGAAATGATGAAATTAAGTGAAATTTGCTGCATTAGTTTTAATGATATAGCCAAACTGAACCCCAGCAATGTAGTACCCCTTTATCCACAGAACAGTGCATAAGGATGTGTTGTCCACACCTCCCTACTACCTATGACAAACACTCCATGAGATTGCTCTTATGTGCTATTAATGTTTTTAGTTTTTGATATATAAGAAAAGATACTTCATTATTTTATTTAATTAGGAAAGATGCTAACCAATGAATAGTTTTGGGGAATGTAGTGATGAGATTAATTCATATTTATAGAAATGTAAAGATAGTTATATCCATCAGCTTCCCCCAAATTAACATACAAAACTGTGGTACACATGCCAGAACACAAAAACAAAACCTTACATCAACACATTTTCATTGAGTAAACTTCAGATTTTCCTATCAATACCTTTTTTTTCCTCTTCTGTTTGTGATGCCAAGGGTCAAACACAGCCACTGTACACATTAGGCACTCTGCCTCTGAGCTTCATTCTCAGCTGTGCATGGCTTTTCAATGTGGGTGAAAGAATTTTTTTCTCTTTCATCTTCTCCTCCCTCTCCCTATGCCTTCCTCCCCCCCATAAATAGGACAGATGAAAGAGCATAACAAATCTAATCAGACTGCTATCTGTCTTCATTTGATCTGCCACATCACAGAATAGGCTTAAACAACAGGCATTTCTACAATTCTAACATGGTTAGGTTTTGATGAGCGCTGCTTTCTTGCTGTGTCATCATGTGACAGAGAGAAGAAACAAGTATCTCTTTCTTTTAAGGGCACTAATCTTTTTTTTTTTTTTTTTTTGGTGGTACCAGGGACCAAACTCAGGACCTTGCACTTGAGAGGCAAGCACTTATTTCACTGAGCTATCTTGCTGGCCAAGGGCACTAACCTTATAATATGGGCTTTATCCTCATAACCTTTCAAAGAGTCCACCTCCAAATACTTTCACATTGGAAACTGGGACTTCTTCACATGAGTTTTTAGGGGACAAAACATTCAATTTGTAACTTCTTATGGAAGAATTTCATCTAATGGCAGCCATTAGTCTTTACTTCAATACTTCCCTCATTATCTGAGGAGGTGACCTAGTCTATCTTCGCACACTATTTTAATATTGAACTCTGTAGGTTGAGAGTGAAAAGAACCCAACTCACACTGTTTTAAGCAAAAGATGGAATTCACTGGCACAGAGACTTAAAAGTAACTTGGTGAACTACTTGCCTTTGATATTTCTTAGCTGCTCCCCCTCTTCTGGTTGAGGTGGCTTTTCCTTTGCCTTGCTGAGTGTGGTTCTCTTTCACTCATTTCATTGCAAGCCACAAAAGTAAGCTTCATCAACCGAACCAACTACAGATTTATGTAATCCCCAGGGACTGTAATTCCTGATTGTCCAGGTAGAGGCCACAAACTAAGCTTTGAGAGTAGGACTTGAGTCCATTTAAATCAGACTATATGTGCTGAAGAGGAAAGGTGCTTCCCTAACAAAAACTGCCTTGGTGTTATACAAAGGGGATATGAAGCCAGGGCATAAAAAAATAACTAACGTCCCCAATTCCTCTGGTGGGTAGGTTGCTCACAAGCCTTTCCTTCTCTTCTCCCAATCTTTTTGAATGGGGCCGCCCTCCTCCCATTCCTTGACTGTTAGCCCAAGCATACTTCTTTCAAAGCATCTGAGTCTCTTCCTCAGTACTCACTAATGTACCAGTTGAAGAGGTTTGGCATGGTCTGCCCCAGGTTCACTATCTGTAGAGAATTTAAGAATAATTATGAAATAAAAAGGTAATTTGGCTTTTATCACCATGAACTGACAATTCTAAAGTGTCTGTGATAAAATACTCATTCTTGAAAAAAAAAATATAGAACATTCCCAGCACCAAAGAGGTCTCATCAAGGAAACATTTTAGTATTTATTCTCAACGTTCCATTCACAAGGATCTGAGAAACTCTATCTCAATTATATTTAAGATCTCTTGGCATTGTAGAGTTGTGGGAAGTTCTGGACTTTGAACTGTAATGTTTTTCTCACCTCTCATAGAAGGCTATTTCTACTGTCATTTCTCAGTTTGAGAGAGAAGAGAGAAGGGAGGGAGGGAGGGAAAAAGGGAAGGAGAGAGAGAAAGAGGGAGAGATTTTAAACATTTAAGTTAGGTAGAAATGTTATAGGCATTCAGCCAGGGATAGGCCCTCGAGGGAGTCACTGCAGAAGATGAGACTACATTACAATTATGGCTGGAGGCGCATCCACTGAAGGACAGGCCTCAAGATGAAAATGAAATGACATACCTCCCCAAGGATTAAGCAATATACCATAATTGGTATTACCAGAGTCCAATAAAGTCTAGACAGACATCAGTCACCCAGGTGGGTGACCAGGTCCTCTTTACTCATCTCTTCCAAAAAAAGGTCCTTCCTATGTGACTTGCTTTCCCATTGGGTCAATATTACCTAAAGGGCTATATTTTATTTTTTAAAATTAATTTTATTTAGAAAGAAATAGCAATGAGACAGTTACAAAATTTGTAATCTATTGGTTGACCATAGTTTTGTTCCCCATTGTATGTACTTCATGATTTTACTCTATAAAACTTACTTTGAGAAGTCGGCTATTTGGCAACTCACTCAGGCCCACTCCTGGCTCTCAGGAGCTCTCTCTCTTTCTACAGTTTTCCTACTCCTTTTTTTTTTTTTTTAATTTTCTTTAATTTTTTTTTTACTTTTTTATTTTGAGAAATAGCAATGAGACAGTTTCAAAACTGATTAATAGGACAGTTACAATAATTAATACATTGTACATTGTTATCTTCTTAGTGGTTCCATAGTACAAGATGCTGACAGGATAGCCTGTCCAAACACTATTAGTACAAATCTTTCTTCTCTGAATTAAGTGAAAGTAGTTGTATATCTATCCTAACTATTGCTGTATAGTTTTCCTACTCCTAAACTCCACTGTTTCTTAGAAGTCATCCTTTGATTTTGGGGAACATAAACTCAGCACCTGACATCTAGCAGGTTGGGAGTTATATTTCTTTTGTATCATTTGGTGCTTCTAGATCAATGATCAAAGCTGTCAGCTCATTTTTTTGATTCACCAACCTCTTTCCTTTGTATTTGCAAAGCCTGGCCCAGTGGTGCCAGCCATTCTCAAGATTGGGTCTGTAGTAACCACACATCTGTGTGAGGTTGTATTTTCTTCACATAGTACACTGCAGTACTCCTAATGCAAGAGATGTTAGAAATCCAGCTATCTTCCACTAAACTGGCTTTTAAAAAAAGTGACAAAAATGTATCATCACATCTATTTTCATAAGAGCATACAGCTGTTAAAACTATGTGATGCTTATTTTTAAATAAAAATATTCATTTAAAATACAGTAATATCCAAAGCTATGATCCATATTAGCAAAAATTTTTGATCCTTCAACCATTTTCATGAACACAAAGCAGTCTGGAGGCCGAGAACTCAACGTGACATCATGTCATCCTCAGAGCTGCTTCCGAAGCAGTCATCCTTTCTTACCAAGAAGTGAATAAACAGATTGGCTGCTACACGCCTCACAGCGGAGAAGCCTCGCACTCCTTGGAGGTCAGCCCAGGAGGTGTCCCCTCACCTCACAGGGCCAAAACCCTCCAGGAGTGTGATGACAACGTCTTTACCTCACGTGACCGCCTGAAGGCTGTCAGGTAGCCCCAAGAGAGAACGACTCGTCATATCGTTTTACAGGAAAGCAGCTGAGGCTTTGAGCCCCTGAACGCCTTGCTGGGAGCACACGACTAAGCGGTGTGGAGCCTCAGGTCGCCGACCACCGGCCATCACTCCAGGTCAGCGCCGGGTTCCAAGCCGCCTCCGACCCCTCCCGCCATCCTCATATCCGGCACCAGGGCCGGAAGCCTCCCTTCCGGTTCTCAAGGCCGCGCCTCGGAAGTGAGTCACATTGCCAACACCTAAGATGGCCGAAGAACTAGCCGACTATGCAGTCAACGAAGGTAAAGTGGGCGGGAACCAGGGGGTTGCCCGGCCCTGCCTTGGCAGCTACTGGGGGCGTGGCTTCCGGCTGCCCGCGCCCGTGAGTAGCGGCGACTGACAGGCGATCCTCCCCAGACGGCTGCGGCTGGAGTCAGACGAGGCGGGCGGCTCCTAACTCGTGTCCTCGAGTCCTGGCCCGCGAGCCTCCAGGGCCGCGCCGGGGCATGGAAGAGGAGAAGATGGATGAGAATGAATGGGGGTATCACGGGGAAGGCAACAAGAGCCTAGTGGTGGCTCATGCGCAGGTGAGTGGTGAACGGGTGGCGCGGTTCGGGCCCTCACCCGACGGTCTTGGTCCGTGGGGGCTCCCTGTAGTTCCTAGCACCTCGCCGGTCTGGGCCAGTCTCCTTTTGAACCCATAACTTTCCCCCCATTCCCCTAGCATCCTTCCCAGTTCAGTCCCCCATCCCTGGCATTCTTCATAGTCCCCCTCCCCAAATTGGTCCCTTGTCCCTGCTAGTATCCGCCCCTCTCCCCGTCCTCAGTAACCCCCCCAACCCTTACAGTCTGTTCCTATCTCTTCCTTCCCACGCTGTGTGGGTGCCTCGCGGTCTCACGCGGTGCAGCCTCCGCCTGGGTGCTCGCCCGACAGCCTGGCGGCGGAGGCTGAACCTGGACTAGGGCCTGGGCAGCACTAGGGGAAGTGCCTGGAATCCTGTCGCTACCAGCTCTTCGAGAGTTGAGACCATGGATCTGCTGCTGTTCTTCCTGCTGTTGATCTTAATAATAACAGGGCGCTGCCCACAGGATTGCTTTCAGGATCCTTTAGAATTCAAAGTTTCCCTTAATTCAAAGAGTGTGTCACAAACTGCAGTGACTCGCAAAGAGGTGAATCCAGAAAGAGAAGCATGTGGATTTGTGTGTGGCTGGAGATCTTTTTGACAACTCGCAGTCTGATACAACTACACAGGAATGTAGTGAGCTGGATGGTGGGATAGGCGGTGGGGAGATGTCTTGTAGGGAGGGGTTACAGCTTGGAAATTAAAAGGCACAGGCAGCTGGGACAATTCCCAGTTCTAACACTGCCTGGTAAAGGCCTGGTGCCTGCATTTGTAACATGGGTCTAGAAATAGAGTTTGCTTTATGGAATTTCAGGAAAGATAAGTTGAACAGAAGTCAGACAAGTTATGCTTGGTTAGTGATAATTATCTTTTTGGACAAGCGAAGCAAGCAGAACCCAGAGAGGTTAAGGCCCTGGTCTAGTTCAGCAGTTGTTCAGGGATGGGAAAAGGTCAGCCCATGGATTCCACTTTTCTTTACTGTCAGCATAGTTGGGAATCAGAGAACTCAAACCATAGATTTTACTCATCTTTGATGAATTAATAATGGACAAGGCTGATCTGAGGCTGTCCTCTTCAAGGAGAGCTGTTGTATTAAGTTTCAAAAGTAGTTACAGATGGAGGAGCAAGTTCCAGAGTTGAAGCAAAAGGACACCCACAGTTAGAAGAGCACAGGCTTTTTGAACTCCTCTCTGGGAGTCCCTTTCCACTGTATGTCTGCCTCTTCCCTGAGCAGGCATCTCCAGGGCATCCTGTTCCCTCTACCCCTTTGCACAGTTTTTTTTGGTGACAATTGGGTTTCTTTTTGTTTTTACCTTTTAAAGCTTACCTTTGTCTGTCAGGCTGTGCTGGTTCCATGTTATTCATTCCTTATGTTATTGTTACTGTTATTATTTTGCAGTGCTGGGGATTGAATCTGGGGCTTTAAGTGTGCTAGAGAGTTGTTTTATTAGTAAGGTATTCTTCCAGCCATTTTTCTTTATTTTAAACTTTAACTTGCTTCTCTGCTCATTGCTACTTAGTTGTTTTAGCTCATTTAAAATTGAAGATTATCATTACAAATAGTCTCGTAAAAAATCTTTCCAACAAATTAAAGTTTAGCAGTATCTGCTGTTGATGTGAAGTGAGTTATGCTGAGTACTGAGCAGCTCAGAGACACCTTTGTGCTGGGTTTTGGGCCTGGCTTCCAGATTAGCCTGCCTGACATGTGTGTTTAGGTTGTATTCCGAGTAGTAGAGAGCAAGCCCTAGAAGACAGCTTTCCAAAGCTCACTTTGTTCAAGGAGAGGGGGTGTGAGTGGGATAGAGAGAAGGTGGGTGAGTGAGGACTTCTCTCCTAGAAGCCAAGCCTGTGAGCAGTACATTCTGCTTCTCTGCTCAGCAACCCAGATCTGCTTCATCCAGCATAAGAGAGAGGCTGGATGCCAATGCCATCTTGCCACCCAAAAAGATGGGGATAAGGTCACTCTTCTGAGTGGGGACCAACCACTCTGAGGTGAAAAGATTTTTCAGGTCCCCTGTCTGTTCTTTCTCTCTAGCAGTGCAAGAACATAATGCACATGTAGACCACCATCTGTAGGAGTTGAGGGTCCAGTTGGGAACATCTACACTGTCATTGACCAACAGCACTAAAAGCACTGTCATGTTCCTCCTATGTGCAAACATGGAATGGAAGAGAGTAAGAACTTTCATCTCAGGACTTGGGGCCTGGGGACAGAGGAACTCTGTGTGGGCTGCAGGAAGGTGTAGGGTTGCCCGGGAGGCAGGAAGGGAAAGATGGTCAGCCCATTGGAGCTTTAGTAGTGTTCCTGGTATGTGGAGGTCAGCTTTTCCATAGTCAGCCCAGACTGTCATGGACAGTTCCAGTATTGACCATAAGGCCATTCTCTCTAGACTTTGGAAAACTGTGCAGTATGTGCACCTTTCCCAGGCGCAACATACACAGTGTCCTCTATCCACCTGGCAGGAACCCTTTGCTGCACATACTGGCTGTCAGCAGCCTGGGCACACTGTCTCCATGGGTGACTGGAGCCCCATGCCTAAACTCTGAAAGGGTTCTCTGGGCAGGGTCATATCACATCAAGGCACACACATTCCTATTTGCAGCTTAAGGGCATGGCATCTGTGCTAGCAGCCACATCAAAGGTCAGCAAAGCCCAGGGTCACCTACCATGCCAATTGAGAACTGGCCTTTCCCAAGGGGTATACACTTGCTCTTTCACCTTTGGCTTATTGGTTTTGTCTCAGGGTCTTGTCCTGTGAATGCCACTATATCTTGCTTATTGCTTAGCATGTTAGGTGTCCAGGGTATTGAGCCCCTTAAGTCGCCTTGGCTTTGGGATGCAGAGGCAGATGTAGCCTGCTCTTTTCAAGATACTGAATTGTCATGTTTTTCTTTTTAGTCACATCAGAAATAACATGAAAAACTGCTGTTTAACCAACCTGCCAACAAAGAACATTTACAGGATGAGAACTTCACATTTTCCAGTGATTCTAGTTTTGTAACCTTTCTGAGATTCTAAGGAGGCTTCAGATGGGCCTTGTAGGTGTGTGGCTCAAGCAGTTGGCCCATATCTGTTTTATATCTTGACTTGTGTGTTAGGATTTCTTGCTTATAGATTTTCTTTTTGTGTAACATAGCATCATTTTAAGTGTTGCAATTCAACATTTTTTTTTTTTACCTAGCCTGTTCTCCTCAGGCTAGGTTTGAACTCTTGGGCCTCAGTGGTCCACCTCATCCTCTCAGCTATACTCTACAGCTGAAATTATAGATACTTGCTACCATACCCATATTATATAGAAAAATTCAAACAATTTAGATGATTATTTTCTAGTGGATGGGTTTGGTAAAGCATGAGGAAATTTTTTATAGTGTTAAATGGAAAAACTAGATACTGTGGTGCATTTATGCCTTTAATTCCAGCTAGTTGGTAGGTTCAGGCAGGAGGATTGCAAGTTTGTGTCTGCTTTTGGTAACTAAGAGAGGCCCTATCTCAAATTAAAAAAAAAAAGTTCTTGGGATGTAGGTTAGCGATAGAGCCTTGCCTAGCATGTACAGGGCCAATTTCAATCTCCAGTGCTAAAAAAAGAAAAAGTGAAGCACAGGTTATAAAAGAGTCATATCTTGACTCTGATTATCCATATAATTGGAACAAAATATGTCAAAATGTGACAAGTAGTTATTACCTTGTTATAGTTACGATTTATTTTTACCTTTTTTTTTTTTTTTTTTGTCTTTTTGAGACAGGGTCTCACTATGCAGTTCAGGCTGGCCTTAAGCTCACTTTGTAGCTCAGGCTGGTCTCGAACTCACAACAATCCTCCTGCCTCAGCCTCCCAAGTGCTGGGATTACAGGCATGCGCCACCACACCCGGCTTCTTTTTTTTTTTTTTTTTTTTTTTTTTTGAGACTGTGTTTTACTGTATTGTCCAGGCTGGTCTCAAACACTTGGACTCAAGTGGCCCTTTGCGTAGCTGGGAATATATCTGTATGCAACACAGGTATATCTTTATTTTTTCTTAATTTCCTACAGTGAATATGTATTATAACTGGAAAAATAAGCTGAGTATATATTTCAGAGGTAGATTGGGTGTTTAGTGTGTTTGAGACCCTGGATTCAATTCACTGTTGCAAAATAAATAGGAAAATTTTTAGAAAGTTTATATTCTTTGGTCTGATTTCTATTCTGGTATGCTGGATAAGTAGATAAGTAGAAATGAAAATTAAGATCTTGCACTGAAAGATGTCCATTATCAACACCTGCAGTTATTTATAATAGCTCAGGTAGAGAGCAGCGTTGTGGTGCTGTAAGATTGTTGGAGATCTTTCTGTTCCTTTTTAGCAACTCAGAGTCAGAGTTCTGTACCTCTAACTGAATTCTGACCAAGAAGGAGGAAGGAGTCAGTCAGGAAGAACATTTATGTTGTTGGGGAAGATATTAAACCAGAAAAAAATGAACACCCTTGCACAGTAGTGCAGTAACATCACAGGGCTGAAAACCACCAAAGGAAATACAGAATCAAAGCCTAGCCATTCAATAGCAGGTGTAAATAAAAGGATAAAAACCAATCATGGTGGTGTATGTCTGTAATCCCAGCATTCTGGGAGGCTGAGCCAGAAAAATGAGTTTGAGCCCAACCTGGGAAACTCAGTCATACAGTGAGATCCCATCTCAAAATAAAACAATGAAAAGGAGATTAGGGTGTGGCTCAATGTGAACACCCTAGGACAAAATAAAAAAGCATGAGTACTGGGCCACGTATAGGCTCTGAATAGTTGGGATGTGTCAAGAATGAACCCCATCAAGAAAGAAGCCACATCAGCAGTGTTAACCTGTAAGAACTCCTTTGTGATCTCAAATGCTCAGAGATCATTTCTTTAAAAAGATGCTAGTAATGGGGGCTGGAGAGATAGCTCAATGGACTAAGCACCTGCTTAGGCAAGCACAGGGACCAGGGTTCAATATCAAGCACCACAAACCTTGCCAGCCCCACCCCCATGCACCCTGAGCTGGCCAATTTAAAGGGACTGGGGAGATGGCTCAGTAGAATAAGCGCATCCTTGGCAAGCACAAGGGCCTGAGTTCAATCCCAAGTTCCACCAAAAAAAAAGATGCTAGTAATGAGAGAAAATTAAGACTGTCGGTGAGGCCCCAGAGTTTAAGAATATGGTGTACAATTAGAAAAAATAGAGGAACTAACTTATGTTCTTCCAGTATAAGAAGTATGATATCCAACATTTTTCTTTTTGTGGTACTGGAGATTGAACTTGGGAACTTGGGAACTTGCACTGGCCTGTATTCCCAGCCTCTTCAACATTTTTAAAGCACTAGAGAACTACTTTCCATCTAAGCTTTTATAATTACAGGTTATAATTTTTTTCTGCCAATAAAAGCTCTTACAGGATTGATTTTTTTTTTTTTTTTTTTTTTTTTTTTAAACCCATTCTGTACTATTGAGTGTTGCCTGACCCTGTGGCTGGCCATGTTCCCAGTGGCTTCTGCATGGCACATTTAAGGGCATAGGTGCTTCAGCTGGCATAGCCCAGTCAGGCCCCTTACAATGGGTGGTTGGCCCTACATGTACTATATAGATTGGGGCCAAGGAGATGGCTCAGTAGAAAAAGCGCTTCCCTGGCAAGCACAAGGGCCTGAGTTCAATCCCTGGTTCCAAAAAAAAAAAAAAAAAAAAATTCAGATGTACTATGTAGGCAAGCCACGTCTTGAGTGTTAGTATTAAGCCTTTAAAGCTGATTCTGCAGCTTCCTTTTTGGGTGATGAGGGTGGTGATGGGGTTTCTAGTATCAGTGTTTGGAGGATAAATGGGGGGTAGAGAAAGTAGTTTCCCTTGAAATAGACATACCATTGCATTCAGACTTGGTCAGTTGGTCATGGTTCCAGCTCCCTGCTAGAAAGGGGAAGGAGACTTCCTTTGGGTGATAGCAGGAGCCTGAGCTGCTGGTATGGATTTGCTAGCTGAGGACACCTTGGAGAAGGTTGAATCAAGAAGGGGAGCCATCCAGGCATCATTGTTGATGCCAGGCAAGGGCTGTGTCCATGTCCTCTGAGGGAACCAGTTCTCCATCCAGAGCCCCAGCCTGCCAATGGGTGACTCAGCAGACACAAGGAACCTGATAACTCAGAAGATACAGAAATAGCCCTAGAATTTGGCCCCATCTCCAAGCTCAGCTCCAATCCACTTGACCTTGACCCTTGATCTTGGGACTTCCCTCCAAGCTGAGGCTGGGTCACCAGTAGGGCAGGACCTGGGCTCTAGGAGACCTAATCTGCCATCTTGGAACTTCACTTTCCACATTTTTTAACTCTGTGACTTGAGTTCCCACTTTGGAGGAAGAGATGGTGGGGATGACATAGTTTGGGGTATACTCTGGTACTCTGCATACATTGCATATTGTAATAATGATAATAATAATGATTATTGACATTAATAATGGGGAACAGTGGGAGGTGTTTATTATTATTTGTTTATTATTGGCAAGTAGAAGTGAGATCCACACCCTAGAATTCATTGTGAGTTAGATATATTTTTCTCCTGGGACCTTTGTACAGCTTTCCTTTGAATAGTGTTCATACACTTTGGTTTTAAAACATTTTGATAGGCCAGATAATTGCTTTCTGAATTCATACTTGATGTTAATGATGTGTATGTTAATAATGCCAAGGAAATCTGTAATTTCCATTTGTAAGTAGAAAAGACCAGTTCCTGCCTGTATTAGGAACAGTATTAGGGAATGTTTTAAATCTGAGTTTGTATTAATAGGCAAGTGCTGCCTCTGAGGGGTCTCTATCTTTCTGTAGTTAGTATTTCTGTTCTTGGGCCTGCCGAATTCCTTTTTCTGCGGCTACAGTGAAGTATGCCAGCAATAAAAAAGCTCATGTGACTTGCCTGGCTTTGCCTTCCTTGTGACTTCCTGGCTACAAGGCTGTTAATGCAGCTTAATAGTTGGTCTCCTGGGAAATTGAGAGACTTTTCTTGCCTTTGGATGCCATAAAGCTCTGTGAGTGAGCGAACTTGGCTTCTGTGGGCAACAGGCATGGGCCTGTGTGAGGCACAGGGCTAGAGCTTATGCTGCAGGAGAGCCAGGGTAGAGTGGGTCAGGCTGTGTGATCGGTGTCTTAGTATTTTTCTTGCTGCATTGGTTTTCAAGTATGATTAGGCTTCTCCTGGGAAACTGGCTAACTTCCCCCGAGGACATGTATTGCTGGCAATGCTGAATGCCACTATCTGGCAGCATTCTCTTGGTGGACGTAGTGTATTGGTGTACCATAACTGGTGTACTTGGTGTAATTGTTGGAAGCTCTGATCAGAGAGGCTCTGGAGCAGAAATTGTGTCAAGGTAAGGACTGAATCACTTTTTGGAGTGAGTTTCTGTTTTTTGGCGGTACCAAGGATCAAACTCAGGACCTTGTGCTTGCCAGGCAGGTGCTTATGCTGCTGAGCTATCTCCTTAGCCCTGCAGTTGAGTTTCTGGAGTTAGTATTTCTGTAGCTCGACTTCTGTTTTTTCTTGAATTTAGATGGAATTATGGTTCCATGAAGTAGTGATCTTCAGCTGATTGACTCTTCAGATCCATTTCTGATGCCAGCTGTGGACTTAGAGGGGGCAGTCCTAGCATGAGTCCTGTCTACCTGAGGCCCTAGGCCTGACATTGGCATTCAAAGAGGACACAGCTCCCCAGTGGGTTAGCAGTAAGATAGGTGAATGGCACTGACAGAGAATGGGAGCTCAGTAAAGGCCTGGGGAAAGGGGGGTCAGTAATGTGTACTGTGGTTCATTTGTAGTTCTAGCAACTTGGGAGGCTGAGGTAGGAGAATCTCTTAGGTCCAGGAGTTCCAGACCAGCCTAGCCAAGATAATATGACCCTCTTAAAAGCACCAGAAATTTAAAAGTAAACTTATTAAAAGAAGAATAGCTAGGGTCCAGGAGACCCAGCTAGGACAGCTGGTTTTTGGGAGGAGTCGTATAGATTGAGTAGGTAGGTCTCAGTGCCTGGGGGTAGGTTCCTCTCCTTAGGGTTTTTGTTTTGTTTTGTTTTCTCCATAAAGACATCTTTTGTTCTAGAAAGCTATGCTTTCTAAGCTGTGGCAATATGGCTGATACAGCTGTCTCGTGCCCTGGTTGGGTCCTGGGACCCTATCACTCAGAGCCTATATCCCACACTGTTATGTTCAGGTAGAGCCTCTTGGGCATGTTCTTCCCACATAGAATGTACATTCTTATTTATATATTATGTGAACATTAACGTGCTAAAATATTGAAATGATTAGAACTATCATTGTGGAACTGGGGATATAGCTCAGTGGTACAGCACCTGCCTGGCAAGCTCAAGTCCTGAGTTCAATTCTTGGTACAGAAAAACCCCACAAACCTTAAAAAAATAATTGTGGCTGGGTATGGTGGTGTATCCCTATAACCCAGCTCTCATACGTGCCTCTAATCCCAGGAGCATAGGCAGGAGGAAAAACACAAATTTAAGGACAGCTTGGGTTACATAGAGCGTATGAGGCCAGCCTGTACTACAAAAAACCATTGCCTGCCCCCTAGAAAAAGTTGTGACCTTTGGAGATGCTGTTAAACTTGTGCTAAACCATCCTTTCAGATCCTTCCATATAAGCAGATCATATATAAACTTTATTGAAAAGTTATTTTTAAAAAAATTGAGGTGTAACATACCTACAGCAAAGCAATCAGACCGTAACAGTTTAATTGTGACAAAGTAAATGAGGCCAGAACCCCAGGACCAATCTTTCTTGTGATTCCTCTTGCCCCAGGAGTGGGCACCAGTGTCAGTGTTACATGTTTTTTGAACTTTACGTGAATAGAAATATATGTATCTTTTTGAAAATGGGCTCATTTTGTATGCCTTTTTCTGCCAGCTTTTTACTTAGTAGTATGGGATCGCTGCCTACCTGCCTATAAGTACTGGCCTTCTTGTTTTCCTGTAACTGATTGTAAGTAAGCTATTCCGTGGAATGCAGTATATCCCTTTGTATTCAACTATCCCTCTATTGTTGGTCGGTGAGGTTGTTTCCATTTTATTTGGAATTAAAAGCAGTGCTTTTATATACTGTAGCTAAAATCTTTTGAAGTTCTTGATTATTTCACGATAAATACTTGGCCATGGATGGGCTGGGTGAAAGGCCACAGGTTTTCTGGCAGTCTGTCACCCTGAAGTGGGCCCAGCCTGGGTTCCCCTTTGCAGGGGCTTAGGCTTCAGGACCCCACTCTGACCTCACCCTTTCTCTGAATCTACTGGCCCCTGAGTCTGCTTGGCAGCCCAGTACTAATCAGATTTTGTGTTCTTTCCAACAGCGCTGTGTTGTGCTGCGTTTTCTGAAGTTTCCTCCAAATAGGAAGAAGGTAAGATTGGCAGTCACTCCTTTGGCCATTCTACCCATTATTAAGGAGACCTGGGGTTTTTCCAGGTGCAGGAATACTAATGCTAATTGTAGAAATTTAAATATGATACAAGATTTCTGATGTGAGATCTGCTAGCTCTCAGCACTCTGATCTGTGTTTCATTCTCTTTCACTACATGGTCAGCACCTCTGTTATCATGGTGGTTCTGCTTGGCACTAAATAGGAGAAGCTCTGGCCCAGTCTGTGGGTCTTGCTTGGTGGGTCCCTCTGTGGCAAGGACCTGGTGTTGGTTTGCCCTTGCTGAGTGCTTAGTACTCACTTTCTCAGTTCTGCCATCCGTGGAATTGCCTCTGTGGAAATACAGAGTGTGGTGACAGTCTGTGTTATGTTGAAGTCCTGGTGGACAGGGTTAGAGGAAACAGTAGTTTCTGTTGACTTTGTTACCCATGGGCTACCTACAGGACACTGTTACTGTCATATTTTTGACCCAGTGTGGAGGCCACCTGGCTCCTTTCACATGTAAATCTCAAGTAGTCATAGGTGAACCAGTAGCAGAGGTTCCCAGTTTTTGGCCTCAGCTTCCTGTGTGGGGTGCGGGCATTGTTTTCTGTGAGGGAGGAGGCACAGTCACTATAAGGGCAGCGCTCACAGCAGGAGGCAGGTGGGGCTCATTTAAGGGGCTGTGTCATTGTGGGGTGGAGGAGTCATTGTCTCACTGGGGCTCCTGGGAAATGAAGGGTCAAGTGAGGGCAGAAGCCTTAGAAAGCTGGGGGAGCTCTGTGAATAAGGTGCAAGGGCACCTCACAGAGCTGACTTCATGGAAGGAGTGGTGAGAGCTGGAGTGCTGCCATTAGGTGGGGGCTGCAGTGAAATGAGGACAGGGGCATAGAGGGAGACAGCACGTGGGTAGGACATCCTGTGCTCCTGTCTCAACTGCTGAAGAGAAATGGCTTGAGGTGCTTTGTTTCGGTACGATGCATCTCAGTGGTTCTGGCCTTCTCCATCCCCACTGTGCCCTGCTCAGAGTGCAGTGGCCAGCGTATACCATCCCAGTTCTTCTGTCAGGCCTTCTGTATAGACTGACTGAGGTAGCATCTTCTGGGCAGTATTTGCTTCATGTTATCTGTAAGCAGCACACTGGGATGCAGCTGCTTTATTGGAGGCCCTGTGCTGTTGCCTGAACAAGCTTTTGTCAGAAGCTATAATGCAGTTGTATGGGACCATTGGTTGTATTCTGGGCCTTTGTGTCAGGTCCAGTTCTGATGTGATCCTGTTATAGGAGCCTCAGAACATTTGCACATATTTTAGCTGGCAGGACCTAGCCAGATACAGGTTCTCCAGGGGCTGTAAAGACACGGGGTCACTGCTCAGTCCTAGGGCTTCCTGAGCTCTAGCTGGGTACTGAGTGCTTCCTGGCCCACCTTGGACAAAACCTCAAATGTATAGTAGACCTGCTAGAGTAGTGAGACTTTAGCTAACCTCTGTTTGCGCAACTCTTCTGGGAGTGACCCACTGTTGGTCCTTTGCTCTTCTCACCTTTGGGACATATTGAGTGACACAAGAATAATTGCTGTTTCACTTATATATTTACCCTTGAAAAGCTGAGGATAAAATACTTTATTCTGGGTCTGAACACCTAACACCCTTGGGATATGAGAGATTTCTAAAGTCAACTCTTCAGAGGTCATGTTGGTGGTGGTGGTGCTCCTGGAAATGGGAGGAAGGACAGGAGGGGACAGGTCTGGGCAAGATACATGGGGGTGCTAGGGACCTTCCCTCAGAATGAGGACTGCTACCTGACTGTGCCTTAGATGCCACTGTACTTGCGCTGGCTCTTGGAAGATTTGGTGACCTTTTGGGGGCTTCTCTCCATGTCTGTGCTGAGCCTGTCCTGTGCTTGTCTTTCACAGACTTCAGAAGAGATATTTCAGCACCTGCAGGACATAGTCGACTTTGGCAAAAATGTCATGAAAGAGTTTTTGGGGGAGAACTGTGTGCATTGTGGGGTAAGTGATTTTTACTCATGTTGTCTCAATTCATGTGCAAGTTCCATATCAGCAGCACTAGCGGGTCAGTTGTTGGAAACCTTGTGTGGAATGAAACACTATTACAGTCAGAGTTTCTGAGGGCTTTGCTCACCTGCAGCAGCTGAGTAGATGCTGAGAGTCCACTTTTATAGCTGAGAACAAGATTCAGGGAGAACCTGTTCTTCTCTCCCTTTCACTTGGAGACTGTGGTTGGAGAGGGTGTTCAAGTGAGTGTCCAGTTGGCCTTGCGCTGGAAGGGACAGCTTTGCCTACCTTCCAGCAGTGAGTGTAAGGAATGCAGGGAGCCCCACCCCAGGCTGCTTAGCTTTGTAGAGGAGGAACATGGCTGTGAACAGAGGAACAAGTCACTGCTTGCCATACTGACTGAACATCCACAGTTGCCCTATTTATTTATTTTTTTATTTATTGTCTTTTTGAGATAAGGTCTTGCTGTGTAGCTCAGACTGGCCTTGAGCTCAGCTCACTTTGTAGCCCAGGCTGATCTCCAATGATCCTCCTGCCTCAGCCTCCCAAGTACTGGGATTATAAGGGTGCACTACCACACCCAGCCTCAGATCTCTTTCTAGCAGAGAAAACTTGAGTGGCAGTGGTGCTTGTTGACAGGTGGTGAGAGTGCTGGTAGTATTGTGGATTGCTGGAGAATGTGTGAGGGGAGGGTGAGGACGAGGAGGAGGACCGTGGCCACATCTGGCAATGGGTTTGATTCCATTTGCCCCTGATGTGTAGGGTCTCAGTGTATTTCTTTCATGTTGGACACCTGCCAGAGTGATCCCCAGCTTGCTCTCCGTGTGCCAATTACAGCTCTAGGAAGATATCTCCCACAACCTGAGGCAGCTGCCTAAGCAAGGCTACCCTTGTCCTGGCTGCAGGCTCAGTGCATCAGCTCATCAGGCAAGGAGGAGCCTTTGAGAAGGCATTCCACCTTGGACAAGACACAGTCAGCCCCCATGATGTGCTACACCCTGGCTCTCACCCTGCTCAGGGGGCACAGGACAAGTATGGGCAGCTCCAGGGACCTTAAAGTTAGGTGAACTCTTCTTACACTGTAGCTGTGGCTTTTTAAATAACAGAGAAGCTTGAAATTTTTGAAGTTCATCCTTGCCCCTGTGACCAGACCTACCTGGAATTGGCCACCATGGCGGTGGCTTCTACTTGCTGCTGATGGGCCTTCCAGGCTGGCAGATTGGTGTTCTGGCAGCATCTCTTTGTCCTTGGGGGTGGTGCTATATCTGTAGATCCTCAATCATCTTAGCACCTGTGTCTCAGCTCCCCAGGGTTGTTTTATGGGCCTTAACTATGGCTCTTCTCAGAGGACCCTTGTTCAGGGCAGGTTCTCTCCATATTCACATGGTTGGGTGGGTGGCACTTAAAGAAGATGCCTATTGTAGGCATAGTATCTGGAGAA
>PVKA01008898.1:0-23181 GCA_004027165.1 Ctenomys sociabilis
AAGGAAGGAAGAAGAATGAAAGAAAAGAAGGGAGGAGGAAAAGTAGAAAACAAGGTAACAGATTGTATGTATGTAAGATGGTTTGTACAACTGTACTATGCATTTCTTCTGGTCTTTGGAAAGTACAATCAATTGATTATACTTTTTCTCTTCTTAATTTGTTTCTTTTTTTCTTCCCATTTTACATGCATATGTATGATAATAAGAGTAACTTGTTAGAAGACAACACAATGCATTACAACAAATACTGTGAAATTCATATTTCTTTAAGTGAAATTCTGTATCACTTGTATTTTTTCTGTTTCAATTCTAATTTGTACCTTCTTTGAAAAATAAGAAACAAAACAGACTTTTCAGCCTCTCTTATTATTACTGTGATGTTTATATGTTGTTTTATCTCAGAAGTTAATCCAACTCTGCATTCCTGGGATGAATCCCATTTTAAATTTGTATTTGCATATTTCATTAGATACAATCTGACAATATTTTATTTGTCGTTTTAGCATCTCTGCTCATCAGGAATATTGATTTGTTATTCTCATTACTTGTACTCTTTTTGCCTGATTTTTGAATTGGGCTATATTGACTTTATAGTAGTTCATGCACAATTTTTTTTGCAATTTTATTTGGTAAAATTCACCAGTGAAGCCATCTGAATCTGAAGTTTACTTTGTAGAAAGGGTACAAATATAGACTCAAATTTTTGAACAGATATAGTGCTAGTTAAGTCTTTATAAGGTTCAATAATGTGTGTATCAAAGAATGAGACTATTTTCTCTGAATTGTAGAATTTTATTAGAAAAATGTTCTTAACACTGTATCTTCTTATCTTTTCAATATCTACAGCATTTGTAGTGATTTCATCATTTCCACTATTGGGGTTTCATTTCCACTATTGGGGTTTCATTTCCTTCCTAATCAACTTGGCCATGTGCTTATCAGTTTTATCAAGCTTCTTAAATATAGATTTTAGGGATTCTGTTGTTTTTTTTTCCTATTTCTTATTTCACTGAGCATTGCACTAACTAGCTACATATTCAGTGATTAATAATTTTGCTGTGAAGAGCAGTTCCTGCTTCACAGGACCATTGTGAGGACAATATCAGATAATGCAGGTGAAAATGATATCTACAAACAAATTTCTTAGTCTTCTTCTTTTTATTGTGTTCTTTCATCTGCTATCATTTTTCTTCTATATGAAATACCTCAGACGTTTTTCTACAGAAGCCTTTAGTGAAAATTTCTTTCCATGTTTCTATATCTGGAAAAGGCTTTATTTCATTTTATTTTTCCTGGTATGTATCTTCATTGGCTATAGAATTCTAGGATAGTAACTGTTTTTTCTTTCCAGCATTTTAAGTTATGTCTCTGTGGTCATCTTTATTTGCATTATTTCTCTAGAGAACACTGCTGTTATGTTTATCTTCGTTTCTCTATATGCCACAGAACTGTTTGCCTCTAGGTTATCTTAAGAGCTTTTCTTTAATTACCTGTCCTGTGTTTTGAGCAACTTGATGTAATTTTCTTCATGCTTCACATGCTTGGGATTTGTTGAAGTTATTGAATTTGCAGATTTATAGTCAAATTTGGAGAAAAGTTGGTCCTCATTCCTTCAAATACTTTTTTATCTTCACTCTGGAAAGAGCAAAGATATATATATATATATCCAGATCCCTGCTATTTATTTCATTTCTTAAAATTTTATTCTAATTTTCTCTTTAGGATTTCTGTATAATATCTAAGCTTATGGCCTTACTAATCTTTTCTTTTGTCATGATTAATCTACCATTCATCTGAAATAACTTTTTAAATCATACACATTGTAGTTTTCACCTCCAAAAAGCTCAACTTGAATCTTTTGAAAATATCTTTCTTGGCTTGCTTTACTTTTTGAATATACATGCAATTATAACAATTATTTTAGAGTTCTTGCCTGTTATGCTAGCATTCATGTGAGTTTTGGGCTTATTTCAATTCACTGATTTTTCTTCTTATTACCTTCATATTTTCCTGTTTCTTTGCATGCTTTGTTTTCTCTGATTGGATGCCAGGTATTATGAATTTTATTTAGTTAGATACTGAATATTTTGTATTCCTATAAATATTAAATGCCATTGAGCTTTGTTCCGGAATATAGTTAAGATACCTGAAAACAAATCTTTTCAGGTGTTGATTTTAGCATTGTAGTTGCAATCAGAGCTTTGTTTAGTGTAGGACTGATAAGTCTCACCACTGATATAAATCCCTTCTGAGTAATTTGCCCAATGCACATACTCTAGTCTTGCTTGTGGGAAGAGACACTATTCCTAGACATAGCTCTTTCCAGGTCTCACATGAGCCCTTCCTCAACTGTATTTAGCTTCCTCTGACATCTCCAGTAATCAGTATTCAGCTGAATAGTCAAAGAATGCTCTGTAGATATCTGGGATTCTTCCTCTCAAGTACTCTGTCCTGTGAATTCCAGCCGCCTTGGTTTCCCCACACGCACAACTCCCATCTCCTCAGTTTAGGGAGCTGGGCAGTTGTAGCCTAAATCCTGCTTTTCTGAACTATGACCTAGAACTACCCTCCATGTAGTTAGCTGCAGCACACAGCTCACCTCATGACAATCGCGGCTCTCAGAGATCACTGTGCTTTGTAGTTTCACATATTTTATCTGGTTTTCTTGGTGTCAGATGGGAAGGTGATTCTGATCCCTGTTACTCTATGAGGTAGGATTTTTTTTTTCTCCTGAAATTCCTTTCAGTGTGTTGCCCTTTATTCATTTTCAGAGTGCCAACTTAAACTTGGATAGGTTGAATTAACCCAACCCACCTCTGGCAGCTATACTCAACATGTTGTATACAGTATAACATTCAATTTATCATCTCTTTCTCAACAGAGTTTTTTTTTTTTTTTCAGCCCATGAAGGCCCAGCTCCCCTTACATGGGCTTTGGTAGAGGTTGTAAGGCAACACCAGAACTAAATCAGGGTGGAGGTGTTCAGTCCTTGTGGGCTTCACAAGATTGATTTCTGATCACTTTGCTGTGAGCAGCGCAACTCACACAGTAATGCAGCTTCTCAAACAGCTTGGGAAGCACATGACAGTCGAAGACACTCCCTCCCGATATGTCCCTAATGGTGGGGACCTCCACTGTGTTCCAAATGACACACTTCTTAATGGCCTTATCATGGGGTACGCACTGGGCACAGTTCATGCAGCGAATAGGCTGCACATGACCGCGGCCCGTTTTGGCATGACCGTTGTTCCTTTTTTTCATCATCTTGGAAAAGAGGACCGGAAAATATGAGGTATGATCTAAAAATGCTGGTATTGGGCAGACGAGATAGCTCAGTGGACTAAAGTGCCTGCTTAGGCAAGCGCAGGGATCTCAGGGACCCCGATTGGATTCCCTGCACCACGTGCTGCTCCAGCCCCTCTCCCAGAGACTGGCCGTGGTGGTGCATGCCTATAATCCCAGCGCTTGGAAGGCTCAAAACAGGAGGATCACCACGCGTATGAGTTGCCTAGTGAGAACCTACAAAAACCAAATACATTTTTTACAAAGCTTATATTTTAAAATGTATTATAGAAAAAAAATGCATTGCCATTGATTCCCTTCAAATCCTCCCTTTAGTTTCAAACACATTTTTCTCTGCATTCTTGCCATTTATTGGAGCAGTTTCACATGGAAGTTCTCTTTCATGAGCGCCTTTGGTTGCACTGTGGTGTCTGCCCCAATGCCCTGAATCAATTCAAAATGTTTACCATTTGCAGTTATTTTGACTGGGGGGAAGAGCCAGGAGTCATACCACACCCGCTCTGATGAATAAGGTGGTGAATGTGAACACATCATGTTAGTTTAATAAATCTATATTGCTGTTGATGGCACTGAAGAGAGGTCTTCACTGTATTTTTCATCACAACTCTTACAGAGGCTCAAGGAGGCTTTCTAGAACTGCATCACAAAATGCCAAGAACAATGTTCAAAGTGAGGGAGAGTGTTTTGAGGGTAACTTACAGCAATGGGTCTTTAGCATGATAGATTTTTTACGTTGGTGATCAATGTTATTATGATCAACCTTTGTATTTTTGCATGGAAGCAGAAGTATTTTCTTATTATTTGAAATTCCCTAATTCTGGCTGGTTGGTACAGTCATGAAGCTAGCGTTGCACCAGAGGGATGGTTAATAGGAAGAGCTGAGATCAATCAGGATTTCTGTTGTCATGCAGGACAAACACAGTGAGCAGACGAGCAGAAGCAGTCTACTCAGCTGGAGTATAAATACTGTAATGACAAGAATTTTGTCTTGCATTCTTCATTTATCCTTCCATTGATCCTAGCCTGTACCCTGCAGAAGCAGGATAAAGGGAGGTAATTACTAATTTGCATTCTTCTTTCATAGTTTCTTTTGCCTTAGCTGAGATAATGTGCCATCACAAACGCTCACTAATATGCTTTACTGTGTAGATCTTTAAAGAATGTTCGTTTGCATCTTAATAGGCAGACATAGATTTCCAAAATATTCAGAGTCTAGCTCCATTTTAACCCATGCAAAAGGGTAAAAACTCTCTCAAATGCCTTGCATAATTCTTACTGCTGATTTGAGAAATGTTGGTATATAATGAGTGGTGGGAAAATTAAACATGAGGGACTGGGAGATGGCTCACTGGAATAAGTGCTTCCCTGGCAAGCACAAGCTGAGTTCAATCCATACTCCACCAAAAAAAAAAAAAAGAAAAGAAAAGAAAATTAAACATGAACAACACACACTGAGGGATTTGGGGAGTCCTAGGATCTGACAAGCCTTGTTTCTAATCTACAACAAGCTATGTGGTGTTGGGCAAGGTTCTTGACTTACTAAGCTTTCATCTGATTACCTCTAAATAAAACCTAACAAGATCCTTTTATAGAATTGATGTGAGAATTTTAGATAATATTCATATAGCACTTAGTACAGGCCCTAATATCTAGTAAGAGGAGACATTTCAGAATTTAAATTCTGGGTGTGCTGTATAATTAGAGATGGGATCATAGATTTTTTAAGTTAAGATTGAGCACCACAGAGTTGGGGTAAGGGTTATGTTAGATCATGCAAGTGAACAGCAGTTAATAAACAGTGTGACAAAATGTTCATTGATTAATCCTCACTTACGAATAACAATTTTGACAGCCCTAAAGCCTCTGTGGGATTCTTGAAGAAAATTAAAACACGCAGGAGGCAGGGCCGACTGTTGATATTTCAGTCTTTCTTTAACCAACTCTTCCTCTCTTCCACATGTATAGAGCACCCTCCTCAGAACCCAAAAGCAGTTTTTCAAGGACTGCCAAGATGAACACCGCAGTGTTCATCAGACCTAATTAATTTTTGCATTATTATTTTTTTAATATTTTATGTTTTTTCAATACAAATTGATACAATAAAAACCAAGCAAGCATACAGCATTTTGCATTATTATTTTATCAGGTCTCACATTTTGGCATTAAATAATGAGATAAATCAACTAGAAAACAGCATGAAAACACCAATAAAGACAAATATTATCTTAACTTTCTCATATTGCTCTCTTATGTATCCTGCTAGAAGTGGTTAGAAGGAAAAGAAAAATACATCTTTAAATGATCCCCACTGTAAATATTTAAATTTTGATGTTCCTTATGCTAGACAAAAAAAAAAATCTAGCAAAGGAAAATGCAGTCCTGTCGTCAGCAGTGATATAGAGACAAACAAAATAATAGCAGTAATACCACATAATACATACAGGAATAAAATTGATAAACAAGCAGCAAATGAAGTCCCTCAAGAAACCTTTTGTAGAGCACATATAAACAGGAATTCCGGAACAGTTAGAAATCTTCTTTTACTTAATCTCATGCTAGCTATACTCAGAACTGCAACAAATGTGAAAGAATAAGACCTTTGTTTCTTAACATTGACATTACAGAAAAAGTAACCTAAATATACTACATATCATAGTTGCCAATTTCAAAGTATAATTCTAAATCTTGTTGCTTTTCTTTTTTTTTTTTGCAGAACCATGTATTGAACTCAGGCCTTTGCACTTGCCCGGGAAGCACTTATTCTACTGAGCTATCTCCCTGGCTATAATTCTAAATCTTAAGATAATCTATAAATACTTGCAAAAAAAAAGGCCTCTGACACAGCAAAACCCAGTTATAAAAATCTAAATTCACTCAGAGAACTTTTTATTCACTTCATCATTTTTCAAGAACGTATGGCAACAATTGAAAATATTACATTAAACACTAACACACACACACACACACACCCCTTCATCATTCTATGAGATGGAAAGGAGATATCAAAATTGCTAAGGATCAGGATGGTTAAAACTACACAAATTGAAAAGGCTCTCTGGTTCAATTCTAATAGATACCCAAACATTAAGAAATTTTACCCAGGTTCTTCATTTAATCTTCATTAAAATCCTTCCAGGATGAGTCTACACTATACCCATTTTATTCATGGAGAAATTAAGCCTTATGAAATTTAGCATGGGTTATTAATACACCAAAATGACAGAAGTCAGATTTGATAGCAAGTAATCTGAGGTTAGAAGCCTCTGCTGTTCTGCAGACTAGTGCTTTATGGGTGGGGGCTGGAATGGCTGAATGGGTAGCAGTGACATCATACGTACTACTATGACTTGATGCTGCCCTTAGTGTTTTATGTGGCTTCTTTAAAAAAAATACCTGAGTTCTGGAGTGATTTTAAGTTTTTTATTAATACATGTTTGTGGTACATAATGATCACATTCACCATGGGGAGCTGGACACATACTATAGCCCCTTACTCTCTATTCCCTCCCCAATCCATCTCTTTTTCCTCAGCTTCATAAACAAAATTTGTTCAGTGTCAATAACTGAAATTTGGAGTTAACTCCCTCTGCATTTGTCTGTTGGCACTCTCTCTCATTCCTCGTATGGCTATTCTAACAATGGCAGAGCCTTTTCCAAAGAAGAGATGCAATGTTGGCATTGGTAGGCCTTGCCACCTAAATATACCCTCCATATATTATTGATAAAAAGAACTTATGTTATTGATTTTCTCAGGCCATACAGCCATTTCATGAGGAAGCTGCATGAAGATCCCAGTAGGTAGCAGAGAAAAGCCAGCAAGGGCACTGGCAGTAATGGGGGTACAGTGGCAGAACCTCAAGCATGTCACTTAATTTCCTTCCTGGATAATCCTTTCACAGTCACAAACTTCTTGGGGCTTATTTACCCCTCTGTAAGACTGTAAAATAAAACACCTACCCCTGTAACAGTATTTTGGGAACTTTTTTAAAAGAACAATAATTTTAAAAGATCGTAGTATCACACCTGGGATCTACTGATGCTCAGAATGCTAGCCTCAATTAGTTTACACCCTTAACTTGTTTTATAAGTTTGGGGAACATAGGTGAATTTGTGTTTGTGTGGGGAAGACAGCTGTCATTGTGTTTGTTACTCAATGTAGAGTTTGCAAACGGAAGCAAAATTTTGCCTGAGACTTGTATTTAAATGCAGTTTGCTAGCAGAAGCTTTTATGGACTGAATATTGTTGTATTTCTATATTTGACCTCCTGGGTGGGCTAGATAGCTCAGCAGACTAACGTGCCTGCTTAAGCAGGTGCAAGGATGGGTGTTGGATCCCGGCTTGCCATCCCAGCGCTGACCCCAGGGTATGCTGAGTGGTAATTGAGACCGGGAGTGGGGTACATGCTTGTAATCCCAGTGCTTGGGAGGCTTAAAAAGAGGAGGATCACTTAATCTGATCTGTATTAAATACATAATAAATATATATTTGATTGCCTGATGGCAAATTTTATTTTCTCTCAAATAAATGCAAAAACTTTTTACATTGTAAAAATGTCACTGGTATATTTCAAATTTTATTGTATATACACATCCTCATGTATAGTATTAAAAATGCAATTTCTTGAGCTGTACTCATGATGTCTTATGGAAGAATCCAAAAATTTGCTCTTTTATTAAGTCTGAATCAGAAAAATATACTTTGAACATTGTGTTCTTTCTCTCTGCCACTTGCTCTCTTGATCTGCTTAAGAGTACTAGTAGGAGAGTCCATACAAGTGAGTACAAGTCAGCTAGCTTCACGTGTCTAGACAATCAGCCTTCAGCCCATCTGTACTGGTTTTAGACTTCCTACAGAACTGTTGTTTGAGGAGAATGTGCATACTAAAGTGTATCCTAAGTTGCACCCTAGACCACCAAGTGAATGGAAATTCTTCATTTTGTGCTGAGAAACCCTCCATGAAAATGTACCTATACATTCCCACTTCAGTCCTTTAAATGAACATCATTCAAAATCTGCCAGAAGTTGTTGTTCCCATCCAGCTCTTCCACTTGAAACTTAGTGAGATGTCTCTGCCCATGGTGACTGTCTAGGATCCTGTAACCCTTGAGGTCTGCCATCAGAATCTGGCAATGTCTATCCATCACTTTATCCTTTCATGGTACTTGTCTCCCTAGCAAAATTAATTCCCTTTGGAACCATGGCAGGCATATCATAAATACAATTTGATTATACTGAATTTCGTATGTATACCCAAAAGTGTCATGTGATTTCTGAAAGCTACTAGCTCAGAGGCCCACAGAGCTACCAAGCTCTTTCTACATTATGGCACTTCTCCATCGCTGTATAAACTCTGGATAGTATATGGGCATGATGGAACTCTTGTCTTTTGTGTGATGGAAATCTACAGTTTGGTCCAAATCCAGTTTTACATAGACATATGTCTAAATAGTGTAGAAAGAGAAAAATATATCCTGTAGAAATTGCTGGTCTTGGGGCCGGGGAAATGGCACAGTAGAATAATTGCTTCCCTGGCAAGTGCAAGGGCCTAGTGACTGAGTTCAATCCCCAGTTTCGCCAAAGAAAGAAAGAAAGAAAGAAAGAAAGAAAGAAAGAAAGAAAGAAAGAAAGAAAGAAAGAAAGAAAGAAAGAAAGAAAGAAAGAAAGAAAGAAAGAAAGAAAGAAATTGCTGGTCTTTATTTTCTTTGGCTTTATTCCTAGTAGGTACAGAGCATTCATACTGCCAAGCAGAAAGGTACTTGTTTTTCCAATACATGGGAAAAACATCACCAAAGCATGCTTCAAAATTATGAAGAAGTCAGAGTAAAAAGGAGGGCAATATATCTTATCTTGAGCATTCTTCTCTTGGTAAGCAAGGCAGTATACCCTGGATGTGCAATATCAGGATCAGTAAGGGCAAAGCAATGGGAGGAGGTCTCACTCCTCTCTCATGGCCTTCGGGTGTCTTCATTGTCTTCCTAATAAAATCACAAGAAAACTTTATTAGGTACCACATTCTGTAGCTTAGTGGACTGTGTAGAAAAACATACATTTTAACTGCTATTTAAAATGATATCTTAGTTACGCCTTAAACAGTTTTTTTTGTTTGAAAATTGTTTTGCCAACAAAGGCTGTCCTACACACACACACAAAAAGAACCTTTGAAAAAAGTGTTCATTTTATAAAACAGAAGTTGCCCTTTGTCTAGCTTCTCTGACTTTCGAAGAAACAAACTTGCTTGAATCTATGTGACATGAAAAGCTAAAAGTACAACAAAACAGCTGTTTTAAATCACACAGTGGAGTCTTGAAGCAGACACTTAAGTTCTCTGATAGCATAAATCAACCCGAGCACTTGTGTTCTTTTTGACTAGACACTGAGACAATGATTGGAATAATGAGAAACAAGGCTGAAAAACAATAGAGACCTGCTGGCTTTCCCCCTCCTCTCTACTGCCACTTCCAAATGATAGCTATAATTCAGGGAAAGATCACAGAGGCTGGCATTTATGCTGAACATCATTTCCTCCCAGCCTTTTATTTACTAAATTCCTCCTAAATGAATATCTAGCTGAAGGGGAGTAAATTGTATGTGAACATCCCTATCAATAGCAAGCTAAAATACATTGGCATGATATCAAATAAATAGAGTAGATAAGTATATTAGTCTAGCACAGGATTGTTCCTAGTGAGCTGTTTTATAGATGTGGCGAAAGGATAGAAGACATACTACAAATAAATGTACTGAGCTTAATATCATTTCTCATCTGAAGAGCAGGCACAATCTTGATAATCCAAATACAAAATTCTGAGATCCATTTAAGTTATGTTCCTAAGTTTTTAAGGTAGAACATACCTCTCTTTCTAAAGATGTTGGATTTCGTGCCTACACGAAATTAAAATTGGTTGAAATAAGGAAAGCTGAATCTAAAAAGAATGAGTTGGAGACTCTATGGAGAGATCGCCAGAAATGTTTGCTGATGAATAAATTTAAATTCATTATTGAAAACTGAAGCAGCTAGCATTTATTAAAATTAGCCTACAACTTTACATTTTGGAGGAAACTTTGTGTTCTCGAAAGGGAAAGTGCTGATTTGTGAATTACCGATAGTTTAACTCTCGCCTCGACATGTCTTCAAAATCCACAGTAGAAATGTAATTCTTATTTTGCTATTAATATTTCCAGAAAGACTAGACAGAAGGAAAACATTTCTTTTTCAATTAAGAAGGCTTTTAAGCCCTTTGCCTGAATTTCACTAATGTCTCATTTGGCTGAATCAATCATGTTGTTTTACCATTATATTAAAATGTACTTTAATAACAAATGTTTGAAATCATAAGTGACATTTTTTTCTAAGATGCATTACTAACAAAGTAACGGGCACTTTCATCTTGTGTGAAACAGCTGGACCATGACGAGATCACATTAGCGCTAATTAAAATGATATTTTTTGTGCAGTTTTTGCTATCCCAGCTTCATTGGACTCAAAAGGATTTTTGAAATCCATAATAAAAGCTATTATGTAATCTTACCATGATTCTCTTGAATCAGGCTACTGTCTAATTTCTCTGTAACGATATTTCCTTAAAACTCTCACTCAATAAAATCAATATTAAGTTTTTACTCTTATAGCTCTTTTTTCAATATATGATCCTCATTTAATATAAAAAAATTAAAGCTTTAATTTATTTTGCTTGATGAACAAGAAAAATATAATATTAAAGGCAACATTTTGCAATGTTTCTCTTTTTCCTCACTTTACTGGGTCCCTGTTGTTCCCAACGTATAATTTGCAAAACATATTGCTTCAATACTTACAATGAGAGAGGCGGCCCAGCTGTGGGAGAGAGAGGACAACAGCCTCCAATATTACCATAATAATCTGCCTAGAGTCCCATGAGCCCTGTGGTATATACAATTCTCTGTACTGCAGGCCCCAGCTGGAGAACATTCTCTTGACATGTATGCCAACCTTTGCCTGCAGGCAAAATAAAAAAAGGCAGAGAAGTAATCATGAAAATAAAAAATCTTGTCAACAGCATTGGGATGCAGTTCCCATGTTTTTGCTCACATAGGCAGGCATTGTGCTAACAAAATGATATGAGACTTTCAAAGACTGCAGCTGGTATGTGTTTAGATCTTTTTAAAAAATGTGCTATGCTAATTTTGCGATCCTAAAATTTGGGGAAGGGAGGAGGGCCTGTGGACAGTGAGAGTCTAGTTATTACTGTCAATATCTATGACAACTTTATTTACCAACTCCAACTTGGACGACTGCTTATTAGAGCAATTGAACATAGAGAAACAACATTACCATACTGAAGTTAATCATGGTGGGAAGTTTCAAACAAATATTATTTAGACCATGGGTAAGAAGAACACGAACAGTGGCTGACTGGCATTCATTCCCACAAAACCAGTATCGTATCTACCTCTACAAACTCAATCTGAAATAAAGTTACCTCCTCCCTTAAAATAATAAAGCACTGCTTGACCACTTAAAATAATAAAGCACTACTTGACCAAAGCATGTTCGTTTTGAAACTAAAACTTTCAATTGGATTATCTTTTACTCAAAAGGACAGTAAGTTTTGTTAAGTGTAACATAGCTTCAATTAGTAATTGGTGTCTTTGTTACAGGACTAAAAGTTTTTGAAAGTCTTATTTGTTGAAAGAAATCTTCTCCAAAACAAGAGTTACTTAGGATATATCTTCAGCCATGAACCTTCTAAGTATTTAATCTGGGTAGTAATCCTCCAGATACTCCAAATAGGTAAGACAATGCCATTCTAAATATAGGATATTAGTTTTCTTTGTCAAATTAATTTTCCAAATGCTAGATGGACTACAAGAGGACAGTGCTATGTTATTCTTAGTCATTGCCAAGAAGTGTTCGATTTTACTGTCTTTACAAATCTGGTGATGATAAATCTCTACTTTGCAGATTGAAAGGCAGATTTAGATGATTTAGAGGTTGCAGGGCAAGTGAGTTATTGGTACTGTAGTTATTGATTACTTATTGGGACTGAATATACAAATAGTCTGTAATTATTATGTGATCACTTAAGGTTGATCTTTCCCACCAAATACATACTACATGAAGGCAAGATCATTTTATTTTGTTTTCTTTATTAACTTGTCATTTTATACTAAGTGGGTATTACATATTAAGTATTCAATGGAAGATTGAGTGCATATATTTAATCATTAATTCATTCATTCATTCATTTCAGAAATATTTACTGAGGTCAGATCTATATGGCAATGAGTAAAGCTAGACTTCATGCCACAAGAGAAGACAAATAATACATTTCTTAAAATAATACAAAAAATAAATAAAAATAAAAATAAAAATAATACAATAGGGGGCTGGGGAGATGGCTCAGTAGAATAAGTACTTCCCTAGCAAGTGCAAGGGTCTGAGTTCAATCCCTGGTTCCGTCAAACAAAAAATGCAATATATGCTGTGCTAAAATATATGCTTGTGTTAAAAAAAAAAGAGAGAAAATTTTGGTAAGAGGACAGAAAGTATATTGGTTATGAATCTTCAAGTTTGAGTGCCTATAAGAGACCTACATGCAGAACAATTATCAAATAAACTAGTGCTATTCACTGGATAAAATTGAACAGGCTCCCAGAAGGAATCCAGTAGAAAGAGAAATCAAAGACTCAAAATATTCACCCTATCCTGACTTATGCAAATACTATATCCTTTGTACAGCTATCCACCCTTTGAAACACTGTCATTACCTTTTTTGGGTTGTTATCTCTGGAACTCAGCACAGTATCTTATAGATAGTAGATGCTTTGCCTATTATGCTGGGTTGACTCAGATTCAGATTAGAACACGAAGAGTGGAGGGATTATCTGCCTACAGAAAGTGTTAAAGTAACACAGAACAGAAGAGAACAACGTAGCGTCTCTGTATGGCTGGAGGGCTATGAAGAAAGGCAGCATTTTGTTGATTCTTCCCAAAACTTTCAGACTGGACACCCAGCTATCCATCCAAGAAGTGATCACTTATGGTTCCAAGATAAAATAGGACAAGGTTAGACAGCAAACTGCACCTATGTATCATTATACATCAGAAAACTAAATCCCTTGGTTTATTAAATGGAAACTTGCATTGGGATTATTTTCATCTAAGAAAACAAGCCCACATATGTCATTCTTATGAAAGTGGCCATAAAAGGAAGTTCATGCCCCTTTTTATCTACATCTTCAATTTGTGGAGCTGGGTACCCACAAGCAGCAAATCATATGTGACACTTAGGCAGATGCTGCCTGGAGAGGTCAAAGCCTGTAGTGTCACGAAGCATGAGGGAAAGCAACATAGCACTTTCCATAGATCCAGGAAAATGGGTCATTGGAGACAGGGTGGGCGCTCTGGGGAAAGCAATCAAGCAACAAACAATAAGAGACAGAGGCAAATGGCCCTGGCAATGAAGGCGTTGACACAAGTCATTCCCAAAATGGTAGAAGGTACAGATTTTAAAAAAATAATAATAAGGAAAAAATTACAACAAACACAGCAAAATTGGAAAAAGTTATGATCTCATGCTGTGCGCTTCCAGCTGTAAGGGCTCTTTCTGCGTCACCTCCGGCCTCCTGCCTAGTTCCCATTGATTCTCCACACTGTCTGGACTGAAGGGTCAAGACATTCTTTTCACTGTCTCGGTGTGAAGACTGAAAGGCTACAGCCCTGAATCCCTGGATACTGGGAAGTGTTTGAAAAGTGTCTGGAACAAATATTCATTGCTAGGAAGAAAGTCATCAATTGCATTGGGTATTGATCCCAACCTTTGCAATCCCAAAAGTTGCATTAGCCTTTATTAAGCCACAACACTCACATTTTAAGACAGCTTTATTCACATATAATTAACAAGTTAGAAATTGTATCATGCAATGTCTACAATATGACATTAAAATAAACATTGTATATATGTTGTAAAAGAGCCACCATAATCAATCTAAATAACACATCCGTTATACTGGTACCAATCTTTTCTTTGGGTCTGTGATAATGCTTGCATTCTGTTAGTGTTTTTAACTACCTAATGCAGTATCATTAACTATGGTCAGTGTTGTACTTTAGATCACCAAAATATATTCATCCTGTTGCGGAGAACTCATACCCTTTAACAAATATCACTCATTTATTTTTCCCTGGAGCCCTTAGCAGCCACCATTCCACTCTTTGTTTCTAAGTTTAACTGTTTTAGGTTTCACATTTCAATGAAAATGTGAAGTAATTGTTTTCCTATGTCTAACTTTTTACACATAGCGTAACATCCTCCAGGCCCATCCAAGCTATCACAAAGGACACAATTTCTTTCTTTTATTTATTTATTTTTTTTGTCTTTTTTTTTTTTTTTGAGACAGGGTCTCATTATGTAGTTCAGGCTGGCCTTAAGCTCACTTTGTAGCTCAGGCTGGTCTTGAACTCACAACAATCCTCCTGCCTCAGCCTCCCGAGTGCTGGGATTACAGGCATGCGCCACCACGCCCGGCTAATTTCTTTCTTTTTAAGGTAGAATAATTTTCCATTTTTGTCTATGTGCATATACATATGTACCACATTTGTATAAATACTATATATGTGTGTATATATGTGTGTGTGTATAATATACACACATACATATATATAGCATTTATATACACACACACACATATATATATAGTATTTACTCATTCATGAGAATCCATGGGATCTCTTTCTCCTGTTTCTAGCTCTGTAAACACACACACACACACACACACACACACACACACACACATACACACACATCTTGTTTCTCTATTAACCTGCTGGTGGCTAGGTTATTTTTAATATCTAGGATAAAAATAATAATCTTAAAAATAAGCAAATTTTAAAAGTAGATCCTGATGAGTAATGAAGAGAATCATTAAGCTGGTTCAGTAGCATGTGCTTTGGTATTTTCAGAAAGTATAGGTTAGAGGGTCACAGAATTGCAGAGAGTAACAACAACAAAAAGCAAGGACATACAGACACAATAATTAGAAGTTTTAATTTACATATAAGTTAGATGTTTTTCTTTGTTTTTCTAAGGGCATGAAATGCTCACAGATGTGAGTGTCACTCCTCACCTGGTGAATTACCCTGTTACACATCAGCTTTATCCATATGGCCTTACTGATCTCACTCCCCTTATCCTTTCCAGATGCTAGAAATTAGCTCCTCTCTCCTGAGGCCCTAATCTCTTTGCAAACCCCATGTATCTCTGAGCTCCACATAAATTGTCACCCAGGCCTCTGCCATTATGTTCCATAGAAATTTAAATCCAACTTATTCCACAATTCTGTCCCTCAAATACTTTTGCTTTATATTTGTCTTAACAAATGGAAACATTAGCTAATAAAAACAAAAACCTGAAAATCAATCTTAACTATCATCTCTCAGATTCTACCATAATGTCATCAGCCACTAAGTCCTGTATAGTCCTCCTTGGAAGAAACTCTTGTACTTAGCTCTCTACCTATGACTCACTTTTGTGCCTTGGTTCAAACCTTCATGTCTTTGCTGCATTACTACAAACCACCTAATTCCGCTGGAAGGAAGCCCTTCTTACCGACACACAATAATCCCAGTCAGTTTACTGCAAGGCCTTTCTAACCTCATGCGCCTACTTCAAATTCTTCAGTGACTGTCTGTGCATTTCTGAGCATTCAGGTTAGACTTCACAATCTTTTACATGACCCCTTTCAACCTCATAACCCTAACACCTGTTCTGCCAATTTTTTTTTGTTGTTGTTTTGGCCTATATAAAGATCTTTCCCCTGGCCTATGCCTAAATCTTCTGTGGATACCTTGTTAACGAGTATGTATTGCCTGGACTTCTCCATCTATCCTTCATTTCTCTCATCCTCTAAGAATTTGGCTGAATCTTAATCTCTTTCTTTGCTATTCTCCCTCCCTCAGCTAAATTACAGAATTCTTTCCTGTCTTCCTAATGCGTAGCACTTGCCATATTGAATTGTGGATTTCAGCTCACTATCTATGTTCTCTCCTTGCCTGTATCCCCATTTGGCTATGTCTAGGATTATGACTGGGACTGCCATGAACACAGAGTAGATTTTTCATATCTGTACATCCTCTGTAAGCCCAGTGCTCAGTTCTGTGCAGGTGATCAACATTTATTTAGCATATAAACAAAAGTGAGTTCTACTGGATCATATGAAGTGAACAGAAGGAAAATATACCACATATTTCTACATTAATAATAGCATACAAGAAAAGGTAAGAAAACTGATGTTTCCTAAATAAATAGTTATATTCAACACTGCAACAATTGTTAAGATCTACAGGGAGAGACAGAATGAGACAGAGAGACAGACAGAAGGAGATTTGTTCCTGAACATTTATTTACAAGCTACAGAGATCTTCTACACAATATAAGACAAGGTAAATGAGGGCTTCTTCTGGGGCCGCCCACAATGCTGACCACAACATACCTTAAAGGGAACAAAACTTTATGGCTGAAAAAAAAATGCATGGCAAAACAAAATCTTTAAACATCAATATCCATTTGCTAAAATTATCTCATTTTTCTTTAGTTGTGCATAACACATTTTCAAGGTGCTATTTTAAAAGAACAATTCAGATTTAACCTATAATAAAATATTCAGCTGTATCAATTTTCAATGGACAATATGCAGCAAACTCTTACTTATCTAGCCAAACGAGAGGAACATGTGAGTGCTGGAAATGAGATCACTGCTAAAGAGTTCGCTGCTAAAGAGTTCACACAGGCTAAAATGTGGAACTGAGACTATGTGTGTCAGTCAAGGTTTCTTAAACAGGGCATTTGCTTCCTGCTCCCAGATCTCTTGCAGTACACCCTGACTGTTCAGCAATCCGGGTGGCAGGCACTTACACTCAAGTTCTGCCCACCACTATAAGTAGATAGCTCATATTATTTGTAAGTAAAATTAAAAATGTTATAACAAAGAATATATATTTTCTGCATTTTTCCTTTGCACCAAAAAAAAAAAAAAAAAAAAAGGATTTCAAATGACAGTACAAATAACATGAAGGGGAAACTAAATGGAACGCTTATAAAGTTGAACATCTAAGTGTCTACATTTTCTTCAGTATGGCTCATCTTTTCTAACGAGAAAAAATAATCCTTCGTTTGTATTGCTAAGCTTCTCGTAAACCCTCAGCTTTCTGCAGTTGTGTGCAGAGTCTGGATTATAATGCTAACATGCAAATACATCCTAGAGGCCCTGGCAGCCACAGTCCACGCGAGCCCACTGGTTTCCCTATGGGCAACAATCCCTGCAGCTTCAAGGCAGCTCAGCTTTGGAAGCTTGCAAGATCCCCACAGGCGAGCAGCTGCAGTGGGAAAACGCTGGAGAAGGTTCAATCCCTTTGCAGCCAGGGGTAGACAAAAGAGAGGAGCTGATGGCCATGTGTGTGGCTGAAAGAAACTTTTTTCCTGACCCTGCTTTTCAGTGTATTTTAGTCTTCTCATAAATGCTTTCCTAAATATTTGTCAATGTTCAGCTTGTTATATTGCAAGAATACCAAATGATCTAGTTGAATTGTGAGGGCAAAATGTTCTGTAGAGAAATCACCGATACCAGTGACTTAATTAGCACTCAGTCTTTTACTCTACAAACAGTGTCCGAGAGTGTCTATAACTTGGTGATGGGCTGAGTACACAATTTCAAACAGGAGAGAAGGTGCTTAGAATATGGCAGGAAAACCAACAATTAGAAAAAAGTAGCAATCCTAAATGACAAGACAGGACAAAGCAAACCTGCACCAAAAGGTCAGGAAGGAAAGGAAGGGACCCAGTCTACTATCAAAACAATGAATCCTTCTTGATATTTTTAAAATCTATTTAAATGAGAGAGGGATAAATTTCTGTAAGCAGCCCTCCTCACCTGCATCTACCATGAACATCTCCGCCACCACCACTGGGCAGCAGGAAACCTTCTGCAGCACGTGAACAGGACTCCTAAAGCATACAGGTGAAACAGCAAAAATATGCAGACTAGCCAGGGGAGATGGAGTACAAAGGCTATGTCTGAAATGCTAGTGCAGTCTCCCAGCGACCTCACTGGAGAAAAGCAAACATATCTGCCACAGAGAAGGAGCAATGCATGAACTGAAATAATCCATGCTGCCCTATCTTTTTTTTGATCTGGAAGAAAACCCTCAGAAGGTGATAGATGTACAGTAATGCCGGTGTTAGGAGGCCAAAATGCATCGTAACTGAGACTGTCAAAGCATTGCAAAGTGTGCAAGAGAGCTTCCCCTGGAACATTCCAGAGTGCGCAACACAGTAACTAGAAAATACTTCTATTCTTTAATAAAGAAACTCTCCACATGAACAGATGGCAGGCCAAACTCATATTTTTCATTACTTGACTTTTCCAGAGGCCAAAATGTAGGTTTTTGTGTGTCATATCACTTCTGTATCTCTAAGTCCTAAATGAGCTGAATGAGATAAAATAAATGAAGCCCCCCTTTTCCCTCTGCTGTTCTGTCCAACACATCTCCACAGACCTCGCCAATGTGTGAATCAAGTAGAGTCTTCTTCTTTTAAGATGCCCTGTCCGTTCAACTATTATCACTTGATCATTTGGTTGCCTGATCTAAGCATCCAATTGGTTAAAAAGTGGAAGCAGTACTGGGACTTGCCTCTGTAACTCTGGCACTCTGGAAAGCTGAGACAGGAGGGCTGCAAGATTCAGTCCAGCCTGGGCAACATAGCAAATTAAGGAAGCCCTATATCAAAATAAAAATTAAAAAGACTGGAGATATAGCTCAGTGTGGAAGTTTGGAGTTTGGTCTTTGGAAACAACAAAAAGAAAGAGGAGGAGGAGGCGGCTCAAGTAAATCTTGTAACATTTTAACAAATTCTTTGGGAAAGATCTAAATTCTTTATAAATAAGAATAAAAGAGTACTACCTATGAGACCAAATTTGAATTTCCATCAAACTATAACAAAGTGAAAAAATAAAATGGTTTAAATTTTCAGAAAAGAAAACCACTGCACTGGCCACAGTAATTAATCACTCTACTTCTTAGAGATCCTCTCTTCCATCAGGAATGGGGTGAGACCAAGTTATAAGTTGGTTTTATCAGGCTTCTTGGACTAGGAACAAACTAAACAAGAAGGGATCTGAATTTGGCAGCGCAGGAACACAGTGCGGCTCTGGTTAATCCTACAATTTTCTGATAAACCATGAAAGACAAATTCAGATGATGTGAGTGGCATTTAACTAGAAAACCTGGAGTGTATTCTTACAAATGAATTTTGACCTTAAAACAAGAAGAATATCAGCAATTACAAACCTTTAAATCCACATAAATCAAGGAAGTCTCCATTATGTTTTTAACTTCTAAGTTGCAAAGCCAACTCAAAAATCCAAACAAAAATCTTTTTTACCACTTCAAAACTACACCATCACCATCATTAAAAATACCTATTCATTTTGTTTAATGATGTTACTGAAGAATTTTAATTTAAATTTTCCAGAAATCAAAGGAGCCCTAAAAGGAAGAAGATGCAATGTTACCGAACACATGTACAATCATACAATGAAGGCAAGTTATGAAACCAATTTCTCCAGGCATTCCAGAAAGTCACGTAAATACTACTGAGATGCATGTAAAGAGTACAGCCTTAGGTTAAATAAGTTCTGGTACAATTTGTTTAAAAAATAAAGCTATCAGATGAACTTCGCTCCTGATGCTATCCCTACACCTGCAGACGGAAAGAAATTTTATCCTGTGATAAACGATTCCCTTTCTGCCCCGCTCCAGGCTTGCGCTTCATCAACATCCTAGTTAGTTGCAGCTTCCGGGGCTGCAGAGCCAAGTCAGCTTTCTGAGGGAACAGCAGCCAGCGGAGGAGCAGAGGTAGCCATCTGCAAAAGCTTCTCTGTCTGGGGGAATGACTATTTATTGTCAGCCGAATCAGGAGTGAATCACAATGTACATCAGCGGTGGTAGCAACGTTATTCATATAATATTTAATAAGTTTATGTAACTGGACCAAGTTTCATTAGTATATGTTGCAATAAAATCACAGACATTTCTCAGAAAGCAGGGCATCCCGCTGGAGGATGCAGGCTGTGTATTTACCACCAGTGAACACACAACCACAGGCATTAGAAGCCAAAACAAAGATAAGCACAAGCGATAAAAGGTACAGCAGCCAAAACAGAGGCTGAGTGTGCAGCCAGGAGACGGGGAGAGCTAGGGAAAGCTCCTTTCACATTGTCATTCAGTTTGGAGACCACAGAGCAGCCACAACTGCAAAATGACTGCACTGTTGTTTTTAATTAATAGCATGTGCTTTATACTTGATTTTTGTATTTCAACAAAAACATGTGAATACAAAAAACAGCCACACCAGTTTTTATAATATTTTTTTTGTTATTATAGTATTTGGCACAATGCTTTGTATTGTAGTTCTTAACATCATGTTTTAGGCTCTTTGGCAAATGACAAAATATAATATAATATTACACCTTCAGTCTAAAATATACCTTCCATAAAAAGACATGAGGAAAATCTCACTTTGACACTTTGTGTATAATCTGATTGCTATATTCCATTGCAAAATAAAAGTTCCTTATTTCCAATGTAAAATACACAAACATGGGCGAGAGAGACAGGTCAGCAGACTAAGTGCCTGCTTAGGCAAGCTCAGGGACCCGGGTTCGATCCCCCATATCACATGCTGCACCAGCTCCACCCTTGCACTCACTGAGCTGACCACTAAGACTGGGAGGCTGAAAACAGGAGGATCACTGCAAGTCTGGGCTGCACAGTGAGACCTTGCATCGAAGACATTAAGAAAGAGAGAGAGAGGGAGAATATAAGAAAAATGTGTAACAGCTTAAGTATAAAAGCAATAACCAATTTGAAGATACAATGGGACAGAAAGAATCGAAGCCTTAAATAACCATTGAATATTGAGAAATTATCCAATTTAAGATGTTTGAGGGCCAGGGAGATGGCTCAGTGGAATAAGTGCTTCCCTAGCAAGCGCAAGGGCCTGAGTTCAATCCCCTCTTTCACGAAAAAAAACAATTTAAGATGTTTGAGATAAGGATAAAAACTATGGAAATCTATTTTAAAAACACAAAGAAAAGCTAGGAGAAGAAGAGAATATTTGCTTCTCTAGTTGAAATCAGTCTTTACAAATCATCTTATGAACCAGAAAAAAATCTAAAAGATTCTCAATGAATTTCTGAGAGAAATTAGTGAAATGATCTTTTAGTTCACTTAAAGAATGAAAAACTAAAAGTAGATAAGAAACTTTCCAAGAAAAAGTTGGAACAGAAGTACTATATTGGTTTTGATAAAATACTATAAAACCTAACTCATTAGCTATTTTGTATCAACAAAAATATAACAATGGCAATAATTACTTGTAAAAGAAAGAAGATTGTTATATTATCCTTTGGCTTTTATATTTAAAATTTTCAAAAAGAATTGTAAAGTGTCAATAAAAATTATCACCACAATTTAAAGAATAAGGAAAAGAATCAATATGAAGAGCTAACTTATTTTAACATATGATGTTATAAACTGGATGTTTATGCCCTCCAATGTTTATAAACTGAAGTGTTACCCCCTAGTACATGCATTAGGAATTAGATGAATCATGACGGTGAGGGCCACAGAATGGGACTGTCCTTGTAAGAGTCACTGGAGAATTTGCTTCCTCTCTGTCTCTCTCTACACCCTGAAAGATGCAGTGAAAAGCTAGCAGGATGCAATTTGGCTGAAGGAAGGCCCTGACAAGAGCCCAACCATGCTGACACCTTGATCTTCAGAATCGTGAAGAATAAATGCTTGTGGTTTAAGCCAGTCAACTTATGAATATGGACAGCAGCCTCAAATGACTTAAGACATGTTACAGCATCAAGCAATGAAGAAGGCATGCAATATTTAAAGTACTTCATAAAGATTTTGAAATAGGAAGAAAATGTTCAAATGGAAACTAGGGAGGGGAAGAGGGAAGGAAAAGAAGAAGATGAGAAAACAAAGGAGAAACAGAAACAAAGTTTCTGTAAGTGTGGACCCAGAGGGGTTGAAGAGAGCTTAGGGGAATGGGAAAAATAAAAGAATCAAGTTGTGTCATATACAGATATAAATTCCCTATGATGAATAGGATTATTATGTACATCTAAAATGCGCTAATATATTTAATTAATAAATAATTTAGTAAGAAAACAAAGTATGCTGGCCTGCCATGCTGGCTCTGCCCCCTGGGAGCAGTGAGACAGCAATTGAGACTGGGTGTGGTGAGCACCTGTAATCCCAGCACTAGAGAGGCTGAAAACAAGAGAATCACTACCAGTCCAATCTGTGTAGTGAGACCCTACAGACCCTGTACTAATCACATTAAAGAAAATAATAATAAGGTCTGTATGCCATATATAAACACACCTCAAATTTTTATATTTGATCTTAACCAAAATTGAGAAGGGATTAGATTTCAAACTTATTTAGAAATCTATGTTAAATAACTTTGAAATATAAGAAAAAAATGAAATAAATAGCTTAGCTTTTCCCCTTCTGTTTGTTTTGTTTAGTTTTGTTTTTGGAGTCAGGATATTGCTACATTGACCATGTCAGTCTCAAGCTCAAAATTTTTCTGCCTCAGCCTCCTGAGTACTGGTGTTACAGGCATGTGGCATTATGATTGTTAAAGGATATCTTGTTTCTGAAGAAAGAAATGCTTGCTAATTCATAAGTACCTGAACCACAAAAGAAAAAGTCTCTAGCTTTAGATTTATCTTTAAATAGCTTTATGTGTAAAATTTTTTTCATCAAAATTATCTCAAAACAGTGCAAACTAGAAAGACATTTTAGAATTTTATAAAATGAA
>PVKA01008898.1:23281-70930 GCA_004027165.1 Ctenomys sociabilis
ACCTTCATTTTCACAGATCTGAAAAGCAAACTAAAACTATTTTAAAGTGCTAATTGTTTAGGTCATGAAATAGGTAAACATACATTTTCCTACCGTGTTTGCGGGAATATAAATTAACACAACTTTAAAGAGTCTACTCTGCTAAAAAAAAAAAAAAAAAAGCAAAACAACGTTAAAAGATTTTGTTTGCTATAGTGTGAAAGATACCAGCTCATGCTATCCTATCACTCTGACATCAAGAAGGGTAGCCTTGAGCTGGGCGTGGTGGCGCATGCCTGTAATCCCAGCACTCGGGAGGCTGAGGCAGGAGGATTGTTGGTGAGTTCGAGACCAGCCTGAGCTACAAAGTGAGCTTAAGGCCAGCCTGAACTGCAGCGAGACCCTGTCTCGAAAAGACAAAAAAAAAAAAAAAAAAAAAAAAAAAAAGAAGGGTAGCCTTCATTCCCACCTAACAGTGTTTAGTCCCGTGATACCATTCTAGCCAGTGGGAAGGAAGGAAGGAAGAAATGCCCAGCATAGTCTTTCCTTTAAGGACACACAACTCCCAAGTCCTTTGCATCGTCTTCACTTGTGCCCCATTCTCCAGAGTCTAATCATACATGTACACCTACCTAGGTGTACATGAGGCTAGAAAATTAGAATAATTGAAAGTGAGTTAATTAGTGGCTAAAAACTTGGGAGTTCAGACCACAAGACATCCTAGCCAGAGACCTGCCTCAGGCACCCCAGACAGACCTACCTGGCAACTCCCTGGAACCCCTGACCTCAAGCTCGCCACAGGAGCAAGAACTTCTGTGACTCTCCCAGCACTTGACTGAGTGTGAGGGAGAGCTTCTGTACTCCCCAGTGCTCCCTGGACCAGGGACCTAACAGAGGGGACCACAGGCTCACAGTTGTACCAAAAGAGCTGCAGCAAAAAGGAACTGAACACAATAGCTAGATCCAGGCCAAGAATAACTGGATAATCTCAAACTTAATAGATTGTCACCTGAATCTCATCACATGCTAAGGTTATAACCACCAAAGCTCTACACCAAAGGTCAGAGGTCAGTAGTATACAAAATGACAAAGACAAGGAGAAAAAGGCAATCTCAAGTCTCAAGTCCACAATAAGTGCAGAGGACACTAGCTCAGCTGAAATGAATGAATTAACAGATATGGAAGCAAAGGAACAACAGCAGAAAAGTATAGAGGAACTCAGACCAGAATTAATGCCTGAAATAAAAAAAAGAAATATTTGAATACATAGCATCTGAAGTAATGAATCAAATCCAGAAACATTTGGGGGAAATCCAAGGCCCACCGAGAACAAGTGCAGAGAACACTATTCCAGTTGAAATATATGAATTAACAGCATTGCAAGCAAACAAACAACAGCAGAAAGGTCATGAGGAAATCAAAGCAGAAATAATTTCTGAAATCAAAAAAGAATTATTTGAGATCATAGCATCAGAAGTAAAGAATCAATTCCAGAAATATGTAGAGGAAACCCAATCTCTACAGTAAAAAAATTGATAGCTACCTCTAAAGAAGACATTGATTAATAAAAAAATAGAGATCAGAAATATGACAGATTCCTGTAATGAGCAATACAGAAAAGAAACAGAACACATGAAGCAGGGTCAAAGAGATATGGAAAGTCTAAAAATATCAATCATGAGTCTACAAAACTGTTTGAGTGACAGCAAAGACAGAGTTTCAGATCTTGAGGATTCAGTGAAAAGGTGAGAAAGGATCTCTTAAAAATAATGAGAATGCAGGAAAAAATAATCCACCACCTGCAAGATGACACCATGGAGATTAATTAGCATCAGTGAGAATGAAGGAATCAAAACAAATGATATACAAAGAATACGGGCAGAAGTAATAGCAGAAAACTTCCCAAATAGGAGGAAACAATCCAACATTCAGCAACCAAAGTATACAGAACACCAAATAACTTCAACCCAAGTAAAAACACACTGAGACATAATAGTCAAGATCCCAGAAATCCAACACACGAATAATATATTGAAAGCTGTTAGAAGAAGCAGATGACATTCAAAGGAAATCCCATCAGAATTACAGCTGACTTCTCTACACAAACCATGAAGGCAAGGAGAGCATGGAGCAGAGTTCTTCAAGTCCTCTATGAAAACAAATTCCAGCTTAGACTATTATACCCTGCAAAACTCTCTTTCAAGTATGATGGAGAAGTGAAATACTTCGATGACAAAGAACAACTAAAGAATTTCATGATAACAAAGCCATCCCTACACAGACTACTGAAAGATGTTCTAGAGAGAAAACACAATGACCAGAACTCCATGAATAAGAACAGAAGGAACCCACTAATCAGGAAAGACAATAAAACACAGGGTACAAAGGAGTAACAACAGCAGATAAATATCATGACAAACATAAGTCAACACATTTCAATTATAACCATCAATGCAAATGGACTCAATTCAACAATTAAGAGAAACAGACTGACACAGTGGATTAGGAAACAAAATCCAACAATATGTTGTATACAAGAAACACACTTAACTCAAGAAGACATTCATAGGCTTAAAGTCAAAGGATGGAAAACAATACTATATGCCCCAACACCTCAGAAAAAAGCAGGAGTACCATTTCTGTTCTCAGACACTCTCAACTTCAAACCAAGAATGATCAAACGACACAAAGAAGGCCACTTTATATTGGTTAGGGGAAAAATTCGAGAGGAAGAAGTGACATAAATCTCTATGCATCAAACACAGGAGCACCCAACAATGTAAGACAAATCTTAATGGACATGAAAAACCTAATATCTAAGAACAGAATCTTAATGGGAGAACTTAACACCCCTTATCTCAAAGAGATAGATCAACCAGACAAAAAATTAGTAAGGAAGTAGCAGAACTGAACCAGAGCTTGGAACAAATGGACCTCGTGGACATATACAGTGTGTTCCACCCAACCACAGTTGAATACACATTTTTTTCAGCTGCACACAAGTCATTTTCCAAAATAGACCACATACTAGTCCAGAGGTCATGCTTAAGAATATGCAAGAAAATAGAAATTATCTCATGCATATTATCTGACCACACTGCAATGAAACTGGAAATAAACAACAAAAGAAAGCAGAAAAACCTGTAACTCATGGAAATTAAACAACACCCTACTCAGCAATCAATGGATTACAGAAGAAATTAAATAAGAAATTCAATAATATCTACAGTTCAATGAAAATTTAAGCACAACTTACCGGAATTTATGGGATGTGATGAAAGAAGTTCTTAGAGGAAAAATCATAGCTATGAACTTACACATTAGGAAAACAGAATGGGAACAAATAAACACCTCAATGTTGCACCTCCAACATCTAGAAAAAGAAGAGCAAATGAAACCCAGAGCGAAAAAAATGGGAAGAAATCATAAAGATTAGAGCAGAATTTAATTCAATTGAGATGAAGAAAACAGTACAAAGAATCCACAAATCAAAAAGTTGGTTCTTTGACAGACTAAATAAAGTTGATCAGCCTCTAGCCAACCTCATCAAAAAGAGGAAAGAAAAAATACAAATACAAGCAATAAGGAATGAAAAAGGTGACATCACCACAGACCCAATGGAAATTCAGAAGATTATCAATAGCTATTTCGAAAATCTTTATGCTCACAGAATAGAAGACACAGAAGAAATGGACCGATTCCTTGAAATGTACAAATTACCAAAACTGAACCAAGAAGATATTACAACTCTCAATAAGCCAATAACAGCCAACGAAATATGAAACAATAAAAAGCCTACGACAAAGAAAAGTCCAGTTCCTGATGGATTCACAGCTGAATTCTACAAGAAATTTACAGAAGATATAATCTCTACACTCCACAAACTCTTCAATGAAATTGAAAAGAAAGCAATCCTCCCAAAATCATTTCTGGAGACAAGTATTATACTGATTCCAAAACCAGGGAAAGACACAACCAAAAAAGGGAACTGCAGGCCAATCTCCCATATGAACATAGATGCAAAAATCCTCAATAAAATCCCAGCAAATGGAATACAGCAAATCATCAAGAAGATCATACATCATGACCAGGTAGGATTCATCCCAGGGATGCAAAGATGGTTCAATATTCGAAAATCTATAAATGTAATACATTATATTAATATACTGAAATCTCAAAACCACATGATCATGTCAATTGATGCAGAATAAGCTTTTGACAAAATCCAACACTCATTCATGTTCAAAACCCTACAGAAAATTGGAATAGATGGACTCTATCTCAACTTGATAAAAGCCATCTATGGCAACCCAATGGCTAATATAATTCTAAACAGGGAAAAACTGAAATCTTTTACTCTTAGATCATGTACAAGACAAGGATGTCCTCTATCACCCCTCCTATTCAATACAGTTTTGGAATCATTAGCAACAGCCATCAGAAAAGAGGGAGAAATAAAAGGAATAAAAATAGGTAAAGAAGAAGTTAAATTATCAATATTTTCAGGTGACATGATACTTTACTTGTGAGACCCAAAACTTTCCACCAAGAATCTACTAGAATTGATATGTAAATTCAGTAGCATAGCAGGATACAAAGTCAATACTCAAAAGTCAATAGCATTCCTCTACACAGATAACAAACACACTGAGAGGGAAACTATTGAAACAATACCTTTTACAATAGCACCGCGGAAAATGAAATACCTTGGAATTCATTAACCAAGGAAGTCAAAGATCTTTTGGCAGAAAATTACAACACCCTAAGAAAAAAGAATATAGAGGATTTCAGAAAATGGAAAGATATTCCATGTTCCTGGATAGGACGAAACAACATCGTGAAGATGGCCATACTCCCAAAATTGCTGTACAGATTTAATGCAATCCCTGTCAAACTGCCACCAACATACCTCCCAGACATAGAGAAATCGTTCTTAAAAGTTATTTGGAACCACAAAAGACCTAGACTAGCAAAGGCAATCTTGGCCAATGAAGACAAGGCAGGAGGCATCAAAATTCCTGACTTGAAATTATACTACAAAGCCACTGTGATAAAATCAACATCGTATTGGCAACGAAATAGACCTGAGGATCAGTGGAATAGATTAGAAGACACAGAGGCCTCTGAAAACACACTTAGCCACTTGATCTTCAACAAAGGGACCAAAGAAGCTTACTGAAAGAAAGATAGGTTCTTTAACAAATGTTGCTGGAAAAACTGGCTTTCTACATGCTGAAAACTAAAATTTGACCCAGCTCTATCACTATGTACTAAGCTAAAGTGAAAATGGATTAAAGATCTAAACATTAAAAGAGAAACACTCAATCTCCTGGAAGAGAAAGTAGGAAGAACTCTTGAAGATGTAGGGGGAGGCAAACAGTCCATGAACAACATGTATCCCCTGCATGAGAAACACTTGAAAGAATCAACAGCTGGGATCAACTCTTCTTGAGGGGTTTCTGCACATCAAAAGAAATTGCCAACAAAGTGAAAAGACAATCCACAATTTTTTTTTTTTTTTTTTTTTTTTTTTTTTTTTTTTTTTTTTTTTTTTTTTTTTTTTTGTCTTTTTGAAACAGGTTCTCACTATGCAGTTCAGGCTGGCCTCGAGCTCACTTTGTAGCTCAGGCTGGTCTCAAACTCACAACAATCCTCCTGCCTCAGCCTTCCAAGTGCTGGGATTACTAGCATGCGTCACCACGCCTGGCTCGACAACACACAAATTTTGAAAAACTCCTAACTAATAAGCATTCAGACGAAGGTCTGCTAGAATATATAAAGAACTAAGAATATTAGGGCCCTGAAATTTAAAAACCTAATCCAGCAATGGGCACCTGAGATGAATACACACTTTTCAGGGGATGAAATTAAAGAAGTGAATAAATATATGATAAAATGCTCCACATTGCTAGCCATCTGTGAAGTGCAAATTAAAACAACACTGAGATACCATCTCACTCCAGAAAGAATGGCTATCATAAGGAAATCTACCAATAACAAATGTTGGAGAGGATGTGGGAAAAAGGGAACACTCTCCACTGCTGGTGGGAATGTAGACTGGTGCAACCATTGTGGAAATCAGTGTGGAGACTCCTCACAAAACTAGGACTGGAAAACCCATTCAAGCCAGCTATCCCCCTACTGGGAATTTTCCCGGAGGACCTAAAAATATCCTATCATAGTGATACATGTGTAGCTATGTTTATAGCAGCACAATTTGTGTTGGCAAAATCTTGGTAACAACCAAGATGTCCATCACATGAGGAATGGTTGAAAAAGATGTGGTATTTCTATATAATGGAGTATTACTCAGCTATAAAGCATGATAAACTTAAAGCATTTATATTGAAGTGGATGCCACTTGAACATATACTCATAAGTGAAATGCTCCAGACACTCATGTGCAAATATCGTATAGTCTCCCTTATATAAGAAGTGAAAAGGAGAAATACAAATAGAAATGTACAAGAACAACTAAAAAGAATTTAGTCAGATAGTTCGGGCAAACTGAATGGCATATGCCGTAGGGTACTAAGCAGCTTTTCTTCTAGATGGTTAACAACCTAAGTTCACAGATGCAAACTGGAGAAATAGAAGAGCTGCTAGGCCAGCCAACATTTTGGCCCTAGCCTTTCAGGGTCAATGAAGACTCAGGACATAGGAGAACCTGTACTGTAACATCATGAAACTCAGTTACACCCCAAATTTTCTGACCAAGGATATTATGGAGCCACACCGGAAGGTTATCGATGATCTATAGTGTGCCCAGGGAGAGTCACATGGAGAGAAAACTCTCTCAGGCTCTTACACAGTGCAAACTGGTCAAGCAATGGCTATGACTCATCCACATGGCTGACACAGACAAAGGATCTACAGAGTGAGGTACAGGATTACAAGATATACCTGAGGGGACTTGACTGACCTCATCAGATACAAAAGCTACATCTTTCATTATATAGGTCTTGCTTTATCTCAGTCTTAACCACCCAGTAGAAAAGTATAAAAATGAGGTATATATCGTTGGGTTATAATAATAAGTTGAGCTGTAAATGGCTCTAGTCAACAACTTCTTCATATAACTCACTATTATTGTGGACTGCTGGGCTGTGTTTGTGTCACTGAGTTCAGGCACCTATAATGGTTTAATGACAATAGAGTGGCTATCTTTGACAGGTCTAGACAAAAAAGGGGGGGATACAAAGGAAGAACCCTGATGGTTTGTATAAACAGTACAGTTAGGATAAATATGCAGTGCTTCTGCATAATTCTGAGAGGCAAGATTTGCACTGATAGTGGTTGCATAGGATATTATGTTGGCTTCTAGTACTATGGACAACCACTGGGAAGACAACAAGATAGAAAGCATTAATTATTGAAACTGTGCTATAATTCAGCTTAAAAAAATAAGTATACAGCTACATTCTCTTAATTCATTGATTAGAGACATGTGCTATAGTAGTGTCTGTGAGTAGAATATCATGTAGGCACCTTGTACGATAACAAAGCATTACAAAAACAATTTGCAATGTATTAATTATTTAATCTGTCCTATTAATTTGATTTGAAACTGTCTCATTGCTATTTGTTTTTCAATAAAAAATAAAAAAAATATGAAATAAAGTTTATTTAAGTCATTGTAAATTTCCTTTAGGGGAACTTACTCCTAAACAAAAGAAATGCTAAATAGAAATATGCTATCTTAATTAGTATAACAATATAGAAAGAGACTCAACATGAAAAAAATTTAAAATTTCAAAAATATGATTGTTAAAGAAAAGCACAGCTAAGCAAAATGATAACTTCCTGTCAAGTTTAAAACAAAAAACCAAAAGGCACAGAACCCTGAACATTGTCACAAGGAATAAGTAGTAAAAATGATACATTCTCATGACGTGGAGAAATCCAAGCTGTAAAAGCAGAGAGCATTATCTAACAACAAAAAGTCACTGATGAAAATATGAGCCTAACCTGAGTAATTTTGAAAGCTAGCTGTGACATCTATCCATAAAATATAATTAAAGTTTCAGGACATTATTACAAGCACTGGTTTCTTAATACTTGGCTTCCTCACATATTGAGGAAATAAGAGTCCCACAGAATAAGAGTCAGGGTGTTTGCCTTCATGATTATGTGATAAGTGGATCATGAATGGAATCTCAATTGTTCAACTCTTAGTTTAGTGGCCTGGCTCCAGAACAAAGAAGCGTACTTTGTCTTTACAAAAGATAGTTTTTGCTTTTAAGAGTTCTCTAAATGATTTCATGGAGCACATTTCCCTAACAGCGGCTTAAATAACACTCTCCATTATAGCACCTCCAACTAGCCTCCCTTCTGAGTAACATATGCTTCATCTTTGTTGCTAATTTCTCACATGATCAAAACACATCGTTTAATATTGAATTTTTAAAATAATTTTCTGCTCTTAGGTTCCATGCCATGATTTCAAAAAGGATACACCAACACCTTATTTTTTCAAAGACAAAAAAATTGAAGCTTATGTTTTAATATGTAAAACACAATAAAGCTATTCTGAGATCATAATATCGGTATTGACTTATGAGTTCGTTGTTGTAGATAATCAGCCAAAGAGCTTAGAGACCCCCAAATCATTCTATAGGAGGCAAACTGTCAGTTTCTTTAGAATCTGCTCGTTCGTGCCCAGCAGGAGACCTTGCCCTAAATAGGGACAGAAAGCTTGCCTTAATAAACTCAATATTTCACATAAGCCAAAGATGGGATTATTTAATTTAACAGGAAACAAATATTACAAGAATACGGGGAAATAGCACAGCTTCCACATTAATGGTGTTACTACTTGTATTACTGAACTGAATCCTGGTCCACAGCAAACAGGGCTAGCCGGAAGCAGCAGTGGCATAATTTTTAAATGGGTATACCATGGAAGATTCCACTGCAAGGGAAGTGTACCCACGTAAATATCATCTGTCCCTGAAGGGTTTTGTTTTTCTTTCTTGTCTATAGTTTAATGTTAACCTGCTTTTCATTATAGTGAATGAAATCTAATTCTTATCAGTAATTTTCTACTTTAAAAGTCCACATCTTATAAAGTTGTATTAGGAGTAAAAAATGTGGATATGTAAAGTTTCTAGAAAGAAAAACTGCTTTTTTCCAACTATAATTTCAGCAGAATGGCCATACTTTGGCATCGCTAGTGGGTTAGTATGAAGATTCTATCAGGCAGAAGGCAGCAGGAGTAAAATAATAATATTGCTGGGCAGAGGAGGGATATGGTAATACTTACAAATAAGGTGCTTGAAATCCTCTCTCCAGGGCAAGGGAGACAGTTCAGTGGTCTACGCACCTGCCTGGCAAGTGAAAGGACCCAGGTTCAATCCCAAACTGCATTATGTGCCCTGCCAGATCTCAGACGTGCTGTTTGGACCACCAAAACCAGGCATGGTGTCACACATGTGTAATCCCAGCGCTGGGGAGGCTGAGACAGGTGGATCACTATGAGTCCTAGTTGTGTAGCAAGGCCCTGTACTAAATCAATCAATCAATCAATCAATCCAAATAAATCCTTTCAAAAAGTCTTCCTGGTTCAAGGTTAACCTACTAACTCTAGCATTACATCTCTATGTTTTGGTCTTTTGAGCTATGGTCATGGAGGTCTAAATGCATGCTTGCTTGCTTTCTAAGGGATGAGTCAAGGATTTCATGTAAAAGACCATGGTTTAAATCTTGGTTTAGCCCCTAATAAGGTGTGCTACTGAACAGCTGACATTTTCTCAACTTTTCCATTTTCCCATTTCCCAAATTTCCCAATTTCCATTCCCAGTTTTAACAGGGCAGTAAAACCTGCATCAGTGACTTATCACTATGGCTTCTTGGATAACCCAACAGTAACCAAGTGCTTTCTAGAAAAAAAAAACACTTCAAAAATGAAGGCAGTTCCTTTTCTCTTTGTTCAGGATAGGGACCAAGATTCCAATAACTTTCATGATTCCTCCACAACTTAAAGAATTCTAAATGGGATGGTCCCTCAGAAAAAAAAAATATATTAGCAAGACTGTAAATATACAGGTTTTAATTCCTATCTCCAAGTAAAATGAATTTCTATGAAATAATTAAAACTATAGATCCACAAAAAAGATTAATGATCAAGTTAAGGACCAGAAAATACTGTGGCTTGTGTTGAAATAAATGTTAATGGATTAAAAAAATCTTTGAGTCTTATAAGATCAAGAGTTCGCCCTCTTTCCTTTATATCTAAGTTATACAATGTCTAAACATACAAGCGTACAGTAAGACTAGCAGTGGAATTCAACATTGATTTTTGCTTCTCTGAAATGTTTGAAAAGCAAATCTTAATAGAGAGCTTTACAATCTTAATAGTTTGTCCAATCACATCATTTGAAATGAAACACTTTTCTCTATTTTAAAATGAGTATAAAAACAATCAATACTCTCCCTGCAATCTTTTGTTCACTGCCACAACGTGATGCAATTATAATATGTTAACAATAACTTCAAAACAAAAGAGTGTCAAAGTGCCATGTGTAATGGTTTCATGGGGACCCACCATGAGCTTATTGTTACAATAGGAACTATATCTGCATACAGTAAAGAGCTGGAAAAGTATCACTATGCATGCTAAACAGTTATTTTTCCTAAACTTAAATATCTCACGTGGTTCCCTTTTATTCCCACTAAGGGCATTTTTCAACATTAAGAATTGCCTGCATTTAGGCAATTATTTGTAAGAACTCTAGTAAACAACAGCTTTGCTTTTTTGTGATATTTTTTCTCTCTTTCTTATTTTGGTATTTATTTTCATGCTGCAAGGCTGCCATGAAAGCCAAGCCTTTATAAGTTCATGTTTTCCTGCTGTTTCTCTCACCTCCAGTCAGCCTCCCTTGTTGCAAAGGGCATGTGCTAATGATCCAAGTCACAAGTGAGTATATAAATGAAAAAACCAAAAAGGCTGTAATGACATTAATGAAATGAACAAGGGAGATTTAGGCAGAAAGTCTACAAGGCTTTGAATACTACCCCTGTTATCATTAACACTACCTCTTCTAAGTCTCTGACCTGCAGCCTGGTTGATCCATGTACACAAGAGTATAGATGTTGCTAGCATGAAATATCACAAAATATCCCATGTAGAAATTGGTATTCATTAAATACACAGTTCTATTTTAAACCACACCTCTGAGTGCAGGCTGGCATTTGCCTGAAGGTAGGTCCTTGAGAGTCAGTGCAAATAAGGGAAGTTCTCCAGAGAATTTTTTTTTTTTTTGTTTTAAATAAGTCAGGGAATTTTCTGGGCATAAGTTTTTTTCAAAGCAGAAGCACTGTTGCTATCTGAGATGTGGCCTTATCACCAGTGTGCTGGGCCAAGCCTGAAGACTTTGCTAGAGTACAGGCATTTCAGACCACTGCATGGTACCTTCCATTGACTCTGGGCTTCATTGCCACTGTTAATGAAGAGATAAAAGAAAAATTAAGATGTACTATGTATGTGTATCAATTTCCCATAACAAATGTAATTATCATGTATTGAAAATATGGACTCATAGAAAAAAAACTTAAAAAGAAAATAAATATTAGAATGAGAGATGCAGGATATACTCTCATGTGTACTTATAATGCTAGTCACTATTCAACCTTGCATAACATTCATAGAAAATGTCCAGCACAATAGTATGAAAGGAAATACTGGCCTGACTTACATTTTCTTATGAGCACTTTAAGATCATGGAGAATATGGACGTAAATGAATATCTCAACCTCTGGAGACTGTGGGTCATTTGCATGGAGAACTTGCTCTACTCTCGCTATAGTCTAGCTAAGACAGGTTCCTCTTGCTCACAAACTAACTTTGAAACTGAAAGCTTAAGACAAAAGAAATCTTCCTTGTAGATTTCTTAGTTGGCTGTAGATCATTGATTCTCAAAGTTGGCTGCACTTCTGAAATCATTTTCAGACATCGTGAGACTTTGGTTTCCACCTTCACAGATTTTTTGGGTTCCTTGTTATAGGATGCAGCCTGGGCAGACTTATTGGATAATTCAGTATTACAGAAAAGGTCAGTAACCACTGCCCTGGACCAGTGGTTCTCAATGTGTAATGTGCCTATCAGTCACAGTGGGACTTGTCAAGGACTCAGTAGGTCTTAAAGGGGGTTCCTAGAGATGCTTATGCTATGAATTTGCCGACCCAGCTTTAAGTAGTAAGGCTTTAGATCAAATATCAATTCAGGTCGTGAGATACTAAGTGTCTTTTGTCAGTAACCTGTATCACTACCTCTAGCAACAAGAAATGTCTTTCAGGTGGTTATGTACTGATGTATGCAAATAGCATATATTTACATTCTGCATGAAGTTTAAAAAAGATACCAAATTATAACTGGTAGCCACTAAGTCTGTCACTATAGAGTAATCGGACTTGTAATGGGTTAACTCACATTTAAGGCTATAAATGTAAATCTTGTGCTTTCTGTTGTAAATGTATCACCCACTGTACTAGGTTGCTTAGTAAACAGGGCCATTAAGGGCTTTAACTTCTTGTAACCTCCGGGCCATGCAAGGCTGCCTGCAGGTACTCAGGTGCAAATTCACCAGAAACTGAAACAAAAGCCCCAGGAAACTTGGTTTGAGTAGTGGTCACAATGACCCTAAAAGCATTATTTTGTGTCAGACAATAAATTTGTTTATCAAACTCAATCTTATTCCAAGTTTAAAACCCCTTCCTGCTTCCTGGGCAAGCTGCCTTTCGGTCCTCTCCTGAGTGAGAGCTGATTGAGGGACCCTGAGCTCAATAATAAATGGCTTTCTAAATTCCAATCTGGCTGATCTGGTTCCTATTCTGAGCAACCCATAACAGACTCTAAATATTAATTCTATCTTACAGACAATTTCACATACAAAAGTATTTATTTTGCCGGGCATGGTGGCGCATGCCTGTAATCCCAGCACTCGGGAGGCTGAGGCAGGAGGATTGTTGTGAGTTCGAGACCAGCCTGAGCTACAAAGTGAGCTTAAGGCCAGCCTGAACTGTATAGTGAGACCCTGTCTCAAAAAGACAAAAAAAAAAAAGTATTTATTTTGATATCATCTAATGATTTATCTTCATAGAGTCAGTATTTGAGAAATTTAGGTTAAATCTAATAATAATGCTACTGAAAGTCATAAATATAATGGTATGAATTAGACAGTATTATTATATCTAGCAGAGTAATTTCTAAGTTCTTATTATTGTGCTAATAAAAATATATATTGCGTTACCCACAAGTTATAAAATTAGAAGGTTTTTAGATGATCAAAGTATAACAACTTCTCTTAATTTAAAAAATAAATAATTTTCAGCCCTGAGTGGACAGGAACATACCATATTTTATATGTATCCAAATATATAAAGTTACTTTTGAAACAAAAAATTCATACCACTAAGATCTACAAATAAGTCTATGCTGGTATTGTTATCCTTCTACTGTTATTGAGTTCCCCCAGCTCTCTCCTGAGGTGTTTGGTGGCAAACGCCTAAAATCCCAGCAGTTTTACCCCATTTTTTAATGCCTTTCAAGGAAAAACAAACCCTTTTATCTTTATTTTTTTTAAAAAGGCCATAAGATACTTTGATCACTTTTTCTCAGTAAAGCACTTCCATAATTTCCAGAATTCCAAGTGCTCCTCTCTTTATAAACAAGCAGTGCGGTTTTGAGACAGTCAAATTGTTGTAGGCAGTGGAGTTAGATAAAAATATTTTTAGGCAATCAGGCAGGGCCAGGCCCTCGAAAGAAATAATATAGGAAACGAGATGCCAGCAACTCTGGGAATGACGGAGGCTCCTGCTGGGAACCAGACCTAAAGGCCAAACAAATGCTAAAAGAGTTAACACCAGGGATTGATATTCTCAATAGGTAGTGATCACCTGAAAAGACCCAACTGAGACACTAGCCCAACCCTCGAGGGGAAGAGACCCTATCCCATATTTATGCCCGCTTACTACGCTTACTACTACTCCTTCCCCATTTGGCCCTGGGCCTAATCAACTTTACCTGAGCAGTGGTGCTTATAATCCTATTGGTTGACCATGGTTTTGTCCCACCCCACATCCGCCTAAGCAAGAACCCTTCTGTACCTTAGACCTGCATGGTTTTGCCCTATAAAAGTCCCTAAAAGAGGCAGCTTTTCCGGGCAACCCGCTCTGGCCTCCCTTCTGTCCCGACAGAAGCTTTTCTATCCAATAAAGCTTTTTCCTCAACCTCCGTTTGTTCCTAAAATTCATTCCTCAGTTTTAGAGAACACGAACTCATCCAGGTCAGGTCGGGAGTTTTACTTCCCTGTATCAAAATGACTTACCTGCCGGGCATGGTGGCGCAGGCCTGTAATCCCAGCACTCGGGAGGCTGAGGCAGGAGGATTGTTGTGAGTTCGAGACCAGCCTGAGCTACAAAGTGAGCTTAAGACCAGCCTGAACTGCATAGTGAGACCCTGTCTCAAAAAAGACAAAAAAAAAAAAAAAAAAAAAAGATGACTTACCTGCTTCCCCACCTTTGGTTGTTCTGCTTCTTTCAGGAATTTTCAGTTCCGAGTGGACAGAAAACAGGGAGGAATTGCTTGGCCAGAGGATTTCTAAAACAATCACTATCAGTAGTTCCTGGGTAGACAAGGTGGGAGGAGGAATGTGTAGAGGCTCTGTAAGACAAGGGACCTCAAAAGTTGTTCTGAGGGGCTCCCAACCCAGGTGAAACCCTGGATTCTGCTATGTAGACAAATAGTGGAAAGCTCTGATCATTTGGAACCCTAGCTTTCACCAGAGCTTCTGGTAAATGCAGATTTTCAGCAAATGTGGAGCTTCTAGCAGCTAAAATCTAGACTGATTTTTCTGGTCTTTTTGTGCAGCTGAAGAGAATACAAATACCAAAGAAAGATGCCAACTTAGTGGTTGCTGCCAAAAGGAGTCTTCAGAACAAGCCTGGAATACTAAACTGAAGTTCCAATTCAGTGTCTGGGTACTGGCAGTGACAGAGGCAAAACTGATGGTGGTCTCAGTCAGCAATAGGCCATAGCTGACAGATGTGTTGTTGTTGTTGTAGGCAGCTGAGTCAGATAGAAATATTCTAGGCAGTCAGACAGGTCCAGGCCCTCAAGGAGACAAGATGGCAGACAAGGTGACTTTGCAACTTGGAAGATACAGACACTCCCTATGGGCCACACCTCAAGATCAAGACAAAAGAGGAAAACACAGTTACAGACTTACCTAGGGATGGGCATCAGAGATTGATATTCTAGATAGGTATCAATCACTTTGAAAGAGCCTGAATGAGTCACTAGCCCAACCCCCCCAAAAGAGACCCTGTCCCATATTCATGCCCGCTTGCTACGTGACTTGTTTCCCTATTTGTTCCTGAACTTAATCAATTTTACCTGAGCAATAGTGCTTGTAATCTCATTGGTTAACCATGGTTTTGTCCCACCTCTTGTCCACCTAAGCGAGTTCCCATGTCTTCCCCACCTTAGACCCTCCTCATCACATGGTTTTCCTCTATAAAAGTCCCTGGAAGAAACAGCTTTCGGGGGGAACTACCCACTCGGGGCCCCCCTCCTGTCTTTCTCTCAGACAGGGAGCTTTCTTTCTCCCAAAAAAATCTATTCTGCTCATAACCTCAGTTTGTTTCTAAAATTCATTCTTCGGTTTTAGAGAACAGGAACTTGTCCAGGTCAGGTCCAGAGATTGTTTTTCCCTAAGTCATTTGGAGGTTCAGCTTATCGTTTGGAGGTCACCCACCCAGATCAGTTTTTCTCCCTGTATCATTGTGACCTAAAAAGAAAAACAACACATTTTCACTGCACAAAAAGTTAGAATCCAATGATGGAAATAATTCTAAATAGTAAAATATTAGACCCTTGATAATTAAAGCTAGCTATAAGACAGAGATTCAGTATCATTTCTATTTTAAAGAATGGTCTGGAAATCTCAGCCACTACAAAAAGACAAGAATGAGAAACAAGATGTGTGCATGAATTGCAAAGGAGAATAAGGAGAGAGAATGATCCTTATTTGAAGATGACAAAATGATCAGAAAAAAGTCATCAGAAAGTCTATTGAAACACTGAGATTTCAGTAAATTTATATTTAACACAATAAAAATCTATGATGCATTTCATGTTGAAAATTATAAAATCAAATAACAAAATTATAGGAAGCATACTAAATAAGGACAGAAAAAAGTATTGTAATATATAAAAGATTTTATAATTCAAGAACAAAAACCTCATGGTAGCAGGGACAATAGATGCATACAACACAATGAGAGTACATCAGACTTTTCTAAATAAAAAAATGCAAATTTTAAAACGTGATGCATCAATGTCAGTTTGTTCAAAATATTTTAAGTGATAATGTTTGTCAAAGCCCATAGAATGTACAACTCCAAAAGTGAGCCAGAATGGCCACAGACTTGGATGATGACGACAATTGCAATAAACACATCACGGTGGTGTGGGAAACGATCGGCAGAAAACATTGCTGAGGGGAAGAGACAGGGAGTGTACCTCCTCTACCTGCTGCTCAACTGACTACGAAAAGTTGCTCTAACACTAAAGCTTATTAATAAAAATTGACAAAAGATATACTGCTATTCAAAAGTAATTTGACTTCAAGAACTTTAAAGACATTGATATAATTTTGCTTCTAGTAATGAATCCTAAGTAATATGTTAAGAATTCAGATAAAATGAATGTCTGAAGGTGTTTGGTATGATACATTTGATATAATGATAACGTATGAACAACAGAGAAAACCTCATTTTCAGTGAACATTTCAGATTAATGGAAGTATAAACTTGCTGGAAGAAAAAAACTTCTGGAATATTTTAAATTCTTAAACTACTATATAAACAAAAGGAAAATGTATATTATATATGTATATTTGTTTTATTTTTATTTATTTCCTTTTTTTTATATAACTGGGGATTGAACTCAAGACCTTGCACTTGCCAGGCAAATGCCTATTCTATTGAGCTATCTCCCCAGTCTCTGTATATTGGTTTTAATGCTAACTGAAAATTATAATTATCGAAGTACCTTTTCAAAACTGTATGGAAATTCAATTATTAACAAAACACTGGGTGGTGAGATTTTGTGTCATCTTTTTTCTATTTCTATGTGTTTTACAAAAAAAAATGTACTACATATAGAATGCAAACACAAAAGAAGTATTATTTCTAAAATTATTACTTAAGGTTATCTTAATATTTTAAAATCAACTGCCATATCAACTTTTGAAGCATGTTTGCATCAATTTGTGAAGAACTTGTTAACAAAATCAAATATCTCTTCATAATAAGAATTCTCAGCAGTCTATGAATAGAAAGCAAACTCTTTAACTAGATACAAGGCATTCATAAAACCTTACTTGATGGGAAAAAATTAAATACTTTCCCCTTCAGTTCAGGAAGAAAGCAATTTATGAGTAAGATTCCAACCATATTCTTTGATAAGTGTGGCTTTCATACCAACAGTGTGAGAAAACCTGGGGACATGACCAAAATACAGAATATTAGGCCATTACCTTGGCCAGCGCAGCAAGTATCTGTACCTTAACAAGTCCCCATGTGCTCTGTATGCACAATCCAATTGAAGAAGTCTTTGTGAAGATGATCAAGGCAAGACTTGTAACTAGATAGCTTTGGGTATCCATCTTATCTACCTGCAGTGTGGCTATCAGCAAATTGTCTGACTTCTCTGGGTCAGATTCCTCTTCTATAATATGGAGAAAATACTATTTTCTTTGTCAAGTTGCTGGAGTGCTCAATATAAAGTTTCTGGTAAAATCATACTCCTACAGGACCAGGAACCCTAAGACATATGTACTATCTTCAGAATAGAATAGCTTGCAGATAGATAACTAGGTAAGTATAAAAGAACAGTATAAAGCTAACAATCCTAAATCCATTCTTACAGTAAAGTAAAACTCAAGAATTCAGGTCTCCTGAGTATCAGACTTTTATATACTGTGTTTGACTTTGATGGTCGCTTATCATAAAACTCAACTCACCTCCACTCCACTCCCAAGCCATTTTCTGACTCGCTGGGTTATACATTCCTTGTTAAAATGTCACAGTCATAGATAGATAGGTAGTCATAGGTAATACGAATTTTCATGTCTATAGACACAGTGTTGCTGTCATTTCTAAAGGCCAAATTGACAACTCCCTCTCCAGTCTTCCATATTTGTCTTCCCAAGCTAAAAAAGAAAGTTCCTTATTTCAATCTTGTAGACAGCTCTAAGAAAGAAACTTTAAAAATAGTTTATCAGAGTGAAAAATGCAAGGTGGCAAGTAGAAAAAGGCTTGTCCTAGAACTCAGCTTCAGCTCTAAATAGCAGCAAGGGGATCAGAAAAATGAATCCCATCATTCATATTGGTCAACAGCAAAGAATTAATGAAGGTAGGAAGTCAAAATGGGGCTTCTTACCCTTAATTCCAATATTTCAGAAGCCTGCTAGTCATCATGTGCTCTTTATGTCTGATTTATTGCCTTCCTGCTGCTATTTTAGCCAATGTCCCCTTTTTGTCCTTAATGAGGATATAAAACATTTGGTCACAAGTCATATTCTCTTGTCCTTATTCTATCATCCCTCACCTTTTTCTTCATTAGCTTTTATATATTTTTCTTAAGAAAAAATTCTTTTCCTATTATCTTTTACTCAAACAAGATATCAAACTTATGTCTTTCTCTTCTTATTCTCCTTAAATCCCATTCCTTGTTGAGGCACTTTCTGAGCTTTGAAAATGTTTTTCTTAGAAAGAACTGTGCATAGCTCTCATCTACTGGTCTAGCCTGAAATCTGACCTCACAACTGAGGGAGTCTGGTTCCTGTAGAGACTGACACAAGATTCTAACTAATGCCAGCTAGCATTAAGGACCTCTGTCATTACCTAGTACTGCTATACAGCTACACCCAAAGATCCAGGCCCATCAGAGAGAATCATGGTTGTGGGTAAAAAATAAAAACCTTGTGATGAGTTTTCATGAAACTGTCCTTATTTCCAGTAAAGCAAATTGCTTTATATTTTGACTTTCCTCTGACCATTCTAAATATTCTGACTATCTTCCTTACTTTTTCTATTTTAAAAATGACTTTGCTTTTGTTTGGACAGTATATTAATATTGTCCTTTATGAAATGGTCTTTCTTTGCAAAGGTAAGGTGGTAGCAACCCTCACTGTGTTTATCCATAACAATTGCTCCTTTTTTTTTTTTTTTATTGCCCTGTGAAATCACAGAGTCTGTAATGAAGGTTAAGAGCAGACAGATATTGGCCCATGGTGAAAGCTGGACTTATATTCCTGCCCTGTTACGCCATTTTTCGGTGAAGGAAACAGACAAGTTGCTAAACCTCTCCACGCTATTTATTCATATTACAATGCCTACAATAGTACTTGCATATGTAAGACTGACAACATACAGAGTACCTAACCCAGAACAGTTAATAAATAATCATGATTATTGTTGTATTTCCTTGAGCATTATTTGGTTAAACAGCTCTCATCTGTTATCAAGATACCCCAAACTGGTATTTTCCTATCCTTAAATTTATCCTATTCTAAAGACTAAGGAGATGGCTCAGTGGAATAAGTCTCCGGGCAAGCTCAAGAGCCTGAGTTCAACCCCCGGTTCTGAAAAAAAAAAAAATGTTCCTTGTTCTAGAAAACAGAGAGCCCAGAGCCCATGAAAAGTATTCAAACTAGGAATCCTAAAATTTCTACTCTACTCTACATCATCTTTCTCACAGAAATCACAACAAAGGCCTGTGGGCCTGTTTTCCCTCTCTCATTTCACCAAAGTAACCTAGCTGCTGCCATTAGTGTACAAATATATTCATTAAAGAGAAGTTCTCTCCTCTGCTCCAGATCCACTTGGTACTAGCCAAAAGTGTAATATATCCCCCACACACCACTTATTTGTAGAGAATATGTTCCAAGTTCCCAGTGGATGCCGGAAACTAAGAATATTGAAACTTATAAGTATACTGTGGCTTTCCCTACATACATGTACCTATGCAAAATTTAATTCTTAAATTAGGTATGGTAAGAGAAAATTAACAATAATAGTGAAATAGAACAACAATTATAATATACTGCAAAAAGTTCTATGACTCTGACCTTTCTCCCTCCTCTCCCCCCACCCATCTGTCTCTTATTCAGACAAATCCTGAGATTTCCAGACTGAGTTTGACAACTAGTAATTGAAACCACAGGAATTGGAATAATGGGTAAGAGAATACACTATTTCCAGTCTATTTCCAGAATGACTGAAGGACTGACTTTCTTAGGATAACCTCTGGAATTGAATCTCCTCCTTATAAAATGTTAGGACAACTCTACATTCACGTATATCCCCCTGAATTGCAATGATAATCAGTATTGACTTAGAGAATTTTGAAACCAGGATCTAATGATATTACAACAGTTTCCTTCATTTTCTTGGTACTAACAGCAATGCTGGACAAGCAGCAGGCTGAAAATTAAGAAGCAGCCTGGCCACTGTATAGCCCATTTCCTGGAAAGACACTAATTTCTTATTAATTTACTTTCTGTTTGGATGATGTTAGAGTTCCTTTTCAGGTCTTACTTATATGATTTTATGACTATTACCATCTTCTCTTTTCTTCCTACTTTTGACCTACTAGGCTGAGGTTACATTATGAGATGAACTGTTATTGGCAACAGATGAGACTGAACAAAATACGCGTATTTGTTCCATACAAGAAAAAACCCACTGAAGTTCAAAAACTCGGAGATTTCTTTCTTTCTACCCCACTGACTTTCCTAGAAAAAACCTTCTTGGCCAAATAAAAGTTCCTTGCATTGATCTAAGAAATCACTTTCCAGCCGTGCTCGGCCCATCCCTGGGGCGTACTGAGATGGCTATTGAGACTGGTTGTGGAGTGCCCACCTGTAATCCTTGCTCTGGGAGGTTGTAAACAGGCGGATCACTATGAGTCCGATCTAGTAGTGAGACCCTGAACACCCCGTAGACCCTTCCCTAAAAATTACAAAATAATAGTAATAATAATAGTAAAGAAATCACTCTCCAAAGTTGTGTGCCCACTTCTCACAGCTATTGTGGATGCTACAATGGAGCACAGTATTTTTGAGACTCTGAATTCCTCACTTCTCTTGTTTCATCCTGAACATTGACAGAAAATTACACGCTGAAAGACCCCAATAAAAAAGACTGCTTTTACAAACACTTTGCTTTCCTCTTCATTTATAATTGAGGTTGAGCTTGTCGATAAAGATTTCCAAAATAATTTACCACAAAATTCTCAGACAATATTTACATTTCTTCCTCCTCCTCTATCAAAAGCAAGACTATTTTTGTTACCATTTAAAAAAAAAAAAAGTAACGGCAAGAAACTGAAAGCAAACCTTAGCTTCCTGATATTGTTTTGAAAGGTGCCCGCTATAACAAAACATAGCATGGACTAGGAGTCCTGCCTCAGCTCTAGGGGGTGCTCTAAAGGAATTTCTAAAACATGGTTCCATGGTGTTTCTACTCTCTGCTTCTCCTGCTGTGGCTATTCTGTTCTGTGTTCTGTGCCTTTTTCTATCTTTTCTTTCTTTTTTCTAACAAATGGTCAGAAAAATTACTGGACTTGGGCCCAGTTTTTTCTATTCTTATTATATCCTTATAATTATATTCACATTTATGAAAATGATCCTTCATAGACTCTTTTGTGTGTGTATTTAGCACAGGGTCTTACATCACAGATCAGACTCATAGCGATCCTCCTGTTTTTCAGCCGCCCAATTGCTGGAATTGCAGGCGCACTCCACCATCCCCAATCTCAATCGCCGTCTCAGTGCATCTCAGAGTGCCCCAGGGCGGGACCAGCAGGGCACGCTGGGGATTGAACCCCGGTCCGTGCATCTGCCTAAGCAGGTACTTTAATCCACTGAGCTATCTAGCCAGCCCTTTATAGACTCTTATTAAGAAATACAAAGTGAAACAGTAACACCGACGGGCTTGTTCCCTTTCCTCATCTTGTCATCAGTCAGCCACGACCTGCACAGTCACCAACACTGAAAGTGGCTCTTTTCCTTATTTGTAATGTTTACTTTATTTTACCTTGAAATATATGCAAATAAATATTAATTGCACCCAGACTACATAGATCATTTTTTAATTAACAGAGTTCACTGTGCTTAGCAAATATGATGATTAAATAGGACAACAAAAAAGCTAATCCATCATAAAATTTATAAGTTCCTCACCTCAAAAAATTTCAACTTAACATGCTTTTACTCATTTGAACAATTTAGCCTTGCAGAGAAAGACAGAAAAGCAACTAATGTGAGCTAAAGCCCCATATTTGCATTAGCATCAGTCAAGTAGAAGAACACAACGCAACCTATTTTTAATTACATTCAAGGTGTTCCTTCTATTAATCTAAAAATTAACCATGCAAAAATGAATTCCACTCATGAAATACTACTTTCTGCATGTTAGGAAAAGAAATAAAACCACTCTAGATATAAAGCAATATGTGGTGAACCTCTCTTACAAACTCTTGCCTGGTGGTTTCCCAGGAAACCAAAACTCCGCAGCCTACCAAACTAAAATGCAGATGTGGGTATTTCAAGTAAGTAAATCCAATTTTAATTCCTAATGAGGTCAATTCATTTTCTGATTTTATGCAGAATACCATGTTCCTCTAAATTGAAATTAAAATCAGATCTTCTAAGCATAAACATTGGTACTGTCTGAAGATTAACACTGATTCTATCAAATTTGATTTTGCAACCCATATAATATATGCTCTCCATAGACTGGTAACTAGTGAACCACCAGGTAACCTTGTTCTTTGGTGTCTCTCCAGGGGCTCTGCTGAATCATTGCCTCACAAGTTGCGAGCCAACACTGGAACAAATACAAACATACATTTCCTCTCCAAATGTACCACCTCTGCCAGGAAACTAACAGATGCACCAACAAATGTTGCAAGTCTGCCTATTGAACACAGAGCTCATTGAATTTCTATTGCATTTCTCCAGCACAAGTGCATTTGGAGCAAAGAAAGAAATTAAAATGAAGTCAGGTGTCATTCAAGAAAATTACAGTCCCGCAGAGGATAGTTTTGAGTTGCAGCTTTGAGTTGCCATGCTGTGCCTTTCACAGCTGCCTACAGTTCTCATCATTAATAATCAGTAAATAAGATCTGCAGGTGGGCCTGGAAGGCACCCCGAGCCAAGAAGACGGTAGTTAGGGCTTCTGTCTCTAAGATGGGTGGCCAGCCTCATTTGCACAGCCCAGCTTATGTTTCCACACAAAAGTGCAACCCTACTTAGCATAGCTTTGGGGAAGCTGCCACAATACAGGGAATGCTAATTACTGTAACCAACTGGCAAGGATGCATCCAAAATTAAATGGCCTGTGACTGAGCAGATGAACAATTTTTATGGCCCAAAGATCAGGGAACAGGGATAGTTTGTTAAATCAACTGACAGGCTCTTTGGTCTAAGTAGGTGAGTTGAAGTCATTTGAAAGCTCTGTTTGCGGGAGGTTACATACCAGAGTCTCTCCTGCATAAGTACAGTTCCCCCTGTAGTTTTATGTGGGAGTGTGACTACATTTAGTACATAAAATTCATGAAGTTCCCCAGGTCTGTTCATAAATGACCAAAAGAAGCTATTCCAAATCTCTGTGGGATTGATCTTTCACAAACAAAGATCTGCTCTTCTTAAAGTCACTTGAAACTAATTTATAGAGTTGTGGAGGTTTTTAGTAAACATACAGAACCCTGCATGAGCAAAAGCTTTTAACTTCTAATTTCCAACATTGATCACACTTAGAAACCAAGCAGTTTCACCAGCATATCACAAATTGCAGTTATTAGAGGTTCCCTCCCAATTTTAATGTATATCTAAGTCTTCCCCCAAAAAGAATAATACAGAGATGCAACCACAGCCTCTAAAATGTCCAGAGTGTTGCATGCTGCAAATAACACTTTTTTGCAGGACACTTTACACTAGGGTGTCCAAGCTCTAGCACTACCGTTATACTTGACTTTATGCTTATTTATTTGGATTTGGGGAGATAGTGGTGGATACGAACTGAGCTGTGCATAATGTCCAGCAACTCGCTTGACCTCTACCGACCAGATGTCACTTGCAGCCCCTTCCCCTCCCCTTTGTCACAAATATAAATATCTCCAGGCACTGCCAAATTAACTCTGGATAACAAAACCACTACTTGGTTAAGAACCACATTTATCAAATGTCTGTGATCTTATACCCCATTCTACAAGATAAGGAATGAGTGAAGGTGAGATTGAGAAATGATAGTCAGACCCTGACACAGTTCTGACTTAAAGGAGCAAATTTAATAAGGCAGACAGATAACATAGAAGGAGGACATCTAAACACTGGTAAGGATTTAAATATATACATATAGCATGCTCTGGACATACAGAGGATGACCACTCCTAAAGGTTTTAATAAGAGTTCTTAAGAGAGATAACTCTAAATGGGGATTGAAGAATGAATTACAATTAACCAAGAGTCTCAATTACTCTTCTCTTGTTGCTGGGATAAATACCGGACACCCAAAATAAAGGAAGGAAAGGTTTATTTAGATCACAGCTACTGAAGGTTTCAGCCCTTGTTTGGCTGGCTCTGAGGCAGGGTGGCACAGGGCACTGAGTAGCAGTTCATGGCTGTGGCAAAGAGCAAGAGGAGCCAAGGGAGAAGTAGCAACAACAATGGCAACATGGAGCAAGTCTGTCTCCCATAAATTGCATTCAGGCTCTCGCCCCAGGCTGGGGGAAGTACTCACACCCATAACCCCAGCAGCACTCACACGCATAATTCCAGTGCATCATGAGTTCATCACAGACTGTAGTCCACCCCATGACTGCATGAGACTTTGGGGGGACACCTAGACATAAACCATAACACCAAGAAAGTTAGAAACATGGCCGGGTGTGTTGGCGCATGCCTGTAATCCCAGCACTCGGGAGGCTGAGGCAGGAGAATTGTGAGTTCAAGCCCAGCCTGAGCTACAAAGTGAGTTTAAGGCCAGCCTGAACTGCATAGTGAGACCCTGCCTCAAAAAGACAAAAAAAAAAAAAAAAAGAAAAAGAAAAAAAAAGAAAGTTAGAAACAGAATTCTGGACAGTGGAAATTGCATGGGAAAAACTTTGATGAGTAAAACAGCAGAGTACATTTAAGCTACTGCATCTAGGTCTATGTAGTTTCACTCACTGACACTACAGTTTTAAGAATCACATTGAAAGATAGGAAAAAATAAATAGGAAATGGTGCTGTGAGTTAGGTGTAGAGCATGTCATGATTTTGGTTTTATATGAAAGTTCTTCACAATGACTAATTCCACAATTAATAATTTACTATCTGGTAGGAATACAAACAGATGTGAGTCCTTGCTGTAGCCTTTGGTGAGATATCAGAAGAAGAGGTATGACTCGGGTAATAGTCTAAATCTTACTGTAAAACACAAATGTGTGTATTACTCTAGTCTCTAGAACCTCTCTTCCTATACCAGACTTCTCCTCAAAATATCAGAATTGCCAGACTCCTACAACTGACTTACAGGAAAACCTTGAAGCTGGAGAGTGGAGAATATGGCTGTGGTTGATATTTATAGCTATCTTTGAAAAGTGAACAGAAACTTGGTCACAGTTGTGGGGAAAATTTGTGCACAGTGGTGTGGAGGTAGGAAAGGGCACTGTATATCCAAAGTGGCTGAAAAGTTCTGCTGTCTGTTGGCACGTTCTGAGGGCACGTGGATGATCTCATATGTAAAGGAGAGGCATGTCTTACTTGCCTGGTATTTTTGTATTTTATGCTAAACCATTTCATTTTCTAGCATTATACTTACATATCAGCTCCTGTAAACAGCCATTGGAAAGTTTTTACTCTATTAGAAAAAAATTAAAAGGTCATTTTTATCATATGCTCTATCTCAGCAGGCAAATGTCAAACTTCTAGGAAATGACTTCTGCCATACTTTTCTACTACTAAGTTCAATAAAATGACATTCACTTTTCCCAGCTCCACAGAATAGGCAGTAAATGATGCTTCTGCCCACTGATGTCTCTGCCCCACACCCCTTAGGGACAGTGTTGCCTGCAGCCAATAGGTTTAGGTGCATTTCTGCCTAGAGCAGGTAATAATCTAGTCTAGCATGTTAGCATCCTGCAAGTTAACTCCCTCTTGCCCAGAGGAAGGTAGGTATGGCTGTTTTTTCTGGTTTTCCTAACACTTTGTTTAGAAGCACACACACACAATTTTGATTATGCATATAAGCACATAATTGAATATAATTTTTCCTTTTCTCTGACTCTTGTTTCCAGTACAGAGCTGAGAACCCATGTTATAAAACTGAACAAACTTATAAAGAAGATATTGCTACCCATACTTGTCAAACCTAGATATATGTAAGAATCACACTGAGATCCACAGCCTAGAAATTTAATAAGTGTGAGGACAGAAACAAATATCCATTTTTATTCTGATGCTTCTGACACATAACTATACTTTTATAAAAGTTTCTTAAGAAATTCAAAAGCATTATTTTTAAAAGACATTTTAAAATACTGTTGACAATCGGGCTTTCCTGGACTCTCTTTCCAAATGAATGAATTAGATGATTAATGGACAAAGTAAACTTACTTTTTGTGAAGTTTTGAGTGATGATACACATGGGCCAAGCTTAGTAAGTAGTTTAAAACCATACGAGGAGTTCCCTGAAGACCACAATTCGCACAGTCTAAACTCCAGTTTCCCCTGGCTTTTTCAGAATTTGTATTTTGGGGGCTGGGGAGATGGCTCAGTGGAATAAGTACTTCCCTGGCAAGCGTAAAGGCCTGAGTTCAAACCCCGGTTCCACCAAAAAAAAAAAAAAAGAAACAAAATTTGTATTTTGCAAAGGACCCAAGGACTTCAAGGAAGCACTTGTCAAGGAATCTCTTTCTATTGAATAGAAGAAAAACTCAAAAATGCACGGCATGTAGGTTGAGTGTCATTCTTGGTTGAATTTAAGCCCTGATGGTAGTAGTCATAAAACTTCCATTTTATTTGACATTTCTTCACTTTATGCCTCAATTCTTTGTCACATAAACAAGCAGACAAGAAGGAAAACAATGGAGAGAGGGCTTTCCTGATGGCTCAGTTGTTTAAAGCACCACTTGAGCAATCACAGTCAGGCTCAGGGGACTGTGGTTCAATCCCTAGCCCCACAAGCCACACCACACCTACCTTTAAGGCAGTCAGAACTGTGGGGGAAGGGGAGAGAAGGAAAACAATGTGATGTGACACTTCTCCAAAATCAGCCAAGATGTGACAAAAGCACCTGCCTCTTTCCATCAGTTGAAGAATCAAAACAGTAAGGGAAGGGTAAAGCAACGACTTTAACAAAATTAAACATGGTTACTCTCAAAACAGATGTAAGATGGAAAGACAAGCCACAAACTGGAAGAAAATATGTGCAAAAACATATCTCTGATAAGGGACTTGTACCTAAAACATATACAGAGCTCTTTCAATTAAGAAAGACTATTAACCTTTTCAAAAAAAATAGACAAAAGATTAAAGACATTTCACCAAAGAAGACACATAGATGGCAAGCAGCGCATGGAACGATCCTTCAGGAAACTGCAGATTAATATCACAGTAGATACCATTACCCACCATTCAAAATGATGAAACTTATCGAAAGTCTAACTTTTGGTGCAGATGTGGAGCAACTACAATTCTCACACAGTGAATCCGTATGGAAAACGTTACTTCAGTTGCTTAAAACACAAAGATACCAATAAATCAGTCTGCCAACTGTAGGAAGATGCTGTGAAAATAACAATGGAATATAAGACCTAAAATCTCAAAATGGATCCTCTGAATTTTTTGGATAATCTGCTGATATTGTTTCCTTGCTGGGAGAATGAATCATAATCTGTCAACTAGTGGAAGGAAGCCTGCTTTCTTATGCCTATCTCACGCCTCCCCTGCAAGACCCAACCCGCCAGTGCTTAGCCTTGAAGATTCCACTTCACTCCTCCAGGTACTGAGCATGCCTATTGCTAACAGCAGTGTGCCAGCAGGGGCCGTCAGTTGCAGCTGTTTCCCGGCTGTTTACAACACCGCTACACTACTTCAGGCTGAGATAATGTGGTTTGTCCAGCCACCTGGTCTGCTCTTCTCCATCTATCTCTGATAAACGTACTGATGATAGCACAAGTTTCCTTGCTACTGGGGGTGCTAACTACAATGTCTGGTTTTCCCCTTACAATTGAGTCACATTTTTGTGTATGGCTTGTGATTCTAGGCATTCTTGTTGGCCTGAATGTGCTCTCGGCTTCCACTGTCCAGGAGATGTATCTGGCCTACCTCTGCACACTCAGTTGATTTCGGAACTCTGTGTGTGTGCATGTAGTTCTGGCTGACGTTGAACTCGCTATGTAACACAAGCTGGCTTTGAATTCATGGTGATCCTCCTTCCCTGGTCTACCAAGTACTGCGATTGTAGGTGTGATTACAGGTGTAAACTACCGTGCCTGGCTCCAGAGCTTTGTAAGCCCTTGGATTTACTCAGTAGACAATCTCATGTCCTTCTTTGCTATTTGAAGAGCATATCTATTTATTTCTATAATGACTAGAGTCTTCATGGAAATAAATAACAGTCTAATCCATCTTTGCTATACATCATCCCTTGCTCAGAAGTTGTTATTGGCTCCTAGATAAACTTCCTGCTTTTATATGGCTGTTCTTTGTCCAACTTACATTCCAACTAAATTATGGACTGTTTCTTAGTGCTCTACAATTTAGTTTATTCTATCTCCTCCCAGAACATAAAGTCACATTTTCATATACTTACATATGGTCAGCTCAAATACTGCTTTCTGCATATGCACTTAAAATAAACCTACAGAACTAGGGAGATAGCTTAGTAGTCTAAGGTTCTGCTTAGCAAATACAAGGACTCAAGTACTGCATGCTGGGTGGGTCTCAGAACCCAGGGTGTGCCATGCTGGCCACTGAAGCCAGGTGTGGTGGCACACACCTGCAACCCCAGTGCTGGGGAGGCTGAGACAGGAAATCCTCCCAGTTTCCATCTCATTGTTACATATATGAATCTCTTAGGGCACTTACCATCTGTGATAGTTATCTGTGATTGTGTCTCAACTTGTGCAAGAAATGCCCAACTAACTTGGATCAGCATAGATCTAGGTGGGAAGACACACCTTAGGGAGGATTGTCACCAGAGCAGCATAGAGGGGACAGAAGGAAGGAAACATTGCTTCTGTTTCTCTGGAGCCGCTCTACTCTTCACCTCAGAGGTCATCTCAGGGTCTCACAGACCCTCCTGCCTTTCCAGACCTTCAATGGATCCCTCAGATCCCTGGTACACAGACAGATCTTTCCTCCTCTTCCACCTCACACTGTGTTTGGCCATAGGAAACCAATTTTGCACATTCTTACATATTTGTATATCTTGTATTAGATCTGTTTCTCTAGTAAACACTGATTGATACACACCATTTTATTCCTTTGTAGGTGTTATTTGTGTGTAAATGTTTGCCCACCCCTGCTGGGCTCTAAGTACCATTAAGAGTAGTCAGGGCTCATACGCAATTTATCTTTGTTCATGGTGTACTGAGTATAGTAAAAGCTTAATGATAGTTTTTTCGACCCAGTTTTGTCTTACAACAAACAGAGACAATTGTGCCAGAATTCTAGTCCTTGTATTACTGTTTATTAGTTCTACATCCAAAGCAAGCCACTTTAGCCTCCATTTTTTTAAAGGTAAGCTAGAATAAGAGCATCTTCCCAATACACTCAGCATCACTTTAGTGAGACAATCACATGATGTATTGAAAGTGCTTTGAAATCTACAAAGACTTATACTAGGCAAAGGAGCATCTGCGCATGCTTTCGGGATGCATACATTCTAGACACTGGAGCTGAAAGTACTAGTTCCATAGGACCACCACAAACCAAATACAGATTAGAGTAGCTCCTATGCGGTACTCTTAAGGAGAGAAAAGCTTTGGAACCTGTTCCTAAATATTAGTATAAGATTCACACCTGACTTTGGTCCTGTGTTATTTTCATTAAGCCACTTACATAGATGCTGGAAATATCTGCTGAACCAAATAGGTTCTATGATATTTTTACTGGAAATTAAAAAGGATTTAGAACTTTTCTGACTGAAAAAAATCACACCAAACAATAGAGGGTTGGAAGTACATGCTCTGTGCCCATCACACAATATCTATGTTACTCCAGGCTATGTCTCAAAACCTCTCCGTACCTCCAGAAGAATATGAAGTCTAGGAATGTAGGAATTTTGTGATTATTTTATTAATTGATGTTTGTGTCATCCTATATCCAGTACTCAGCACATTGTAAGAGTTAAAAACATACTTGGTGAATGAATAAGTCTTCCCTTTTTGAAGACTAAAATGGTAACAATCTCACAAGATTGTCCTGTGAATTGAAAGAAAAGTATCAAGTAAAGCTCTTTTCAGTAACTTGAATGAAGCAAGTGGAAATCAGTAGACTGGACAGTATTCCTCTACTGAAGACAAATTTAACATCATTTCTTCAAATTGAGAGTGAGTGGAACAACAGCACTAAAAGGATGGTTCTCTAGCCTGGACAGCCAGTCTTGGGTGCTGTGTATTACAAATGTGGAGATAATTAGAAAATACTTTCTATCAAATATGGTTTGCACAGAGGCGCTTCTACCAAAGCAAGCATTGTCAGTGAAATTCGGAATGTGGTGTCATTAAACAAAAAGGACTCACTGATCCCATATATCAACATCATATGTAGACTTTTTTCTAAAACAAAAAGGAAATATTTTTTCTAATGTTTTAATGTAAAAGTGAACACATAAAAGCAGTAGTGCTTTTATTTTAAAGAAATGTTTCATCAAATACATCTACATCCACAACCAAAGACTAGTTATGAAATCAAATATGCATATTAAATTACCTTTTCACATTCACATATTGCAAATTAAAACGTTAAACTAATTATTGAGATCAAAAGAGAAAAATAATATGTAACAGAAATAGAACCAATACTCAAATATTAGCATAATGAATAATAATACTAACCTTGACATACTTTAATATTCCTAAAAGGGCCCTAGACTCACATCAAGATCATTCAGAAAGACTGGGTGTGGTGGCACACACCTGTAATCCCAGCTCTTGGGACACTGTAAATAGGAGGATCACTACGAGTTTGAACTAGTAGTGAGACCCTGAACACCCTGTAGACCTGTCCGTAAAATACACAATAAATAAAATAAACATAGTTTGAAGATCATTCAGAGTCACAGAATTATTATTAAGAATTCCAAGCATAATTGGGTAATAATAATACTGGTCATTCAGCTTTCTGACAGAACTCTGGATAAAAGATGTATTTTTAAAAGATATATGAAGATAGTGTCAGGAAGAACAGTGTAGATACATCTATGCACATATATCATGAATATGATATAAACGCAGAATACATATATTTCTTTTTTTTTTTAAATACGAACTTTTCAGTTTTTCTTCAGATCACTCATTTGGATTTTATTTATTTATTTTTTGTGTGGAGCTGGGGATCGAACGCAGGCCCTTGCACTTGCCAGGGAATGTTTATTCTACTGAGCCATCTCCCCGGCCCAGAATACAGATATTTCTTTCCTTTTTTTTCTAAAACATTACCTCTGTTTTTTTCTTGAAACACAATATATCCTAAAGAAAATTATTTCAGTTTTAAAAGGGGCTCTAGATAGTTTGAAACTTAAAAGCTTTCTATTGTTCACGTAGTTTAAATAGAAGAGGCTTGTCCTTTTGTATTTTTATTTTGAGATGATGTATTATCTCTCAAGAATCCAAGGTTAAATAATGACTCAAGTGAAAAAAAGGACAGTTAATCAAGCATGAATGAATTTGAATTTTATTTTTGAGTTCCATTTTTAGCTCAATGGAACAATATTTGTTTAACATACATGAGGTCCTGGGTTCGATATCAAGTATTGTTGTACACATAAATATAAATATAAATATGTATGTATTTTAGTTGTAACTTTTCATTTAACTGAACTGTATCTTCTAGATATTATCATCTATTATCCACCTATACATCACTTTATTTACATATAAAAATTCTTAAATTTGTTCAATTAATCTTTTGGATATACTCTATATCAAAGACTGCATATCATGTATGCCATGAGATAGTTTATTCTCCAAAAATAAAACTCTTTAAGTGAAAAAAAATCATCCTAATTCAGTCAGCTTTTCTCACACCTTAGCTATTCATAGAAAATACCAATTTAGCAGTCCATGAAGTGCTTAATTTTTCAGACATTGATTACTTCCTTCAAGATTCCATGGGAAAAGAAAAAGGCTCCATGGAATTTTTATTGTTTTAAGTTGACAAATTATTGTATATATTTGTAAACATAACAATGTGATGTTTTATATACATATACATTCAAGAATGAATCAATCTACCTGACATATCCATAAACTCGTATATTTTTTCTTGCAGCGCAGATATTAAAAGATCTATACTTTTAGCAAATTTAAAACACTCACCATGCTATTATTAAGTATAATTTCCACTCTGTAAAATAGATGTTAAAAACTCTTGCTGAAGGATGGGGCAATAGCTTGGCAGTCTAAGCACCTTCCCATCAAGTGCAAGAACCTGGGTTCAATCCCTAGTACTACATGTCCTATACCAGTCCTGGAACCCTAGATGTGCTGTGCCAGCCCCCAAAACAGGGCACGGTGGTGCACACCCATAATCCCCATGCTAGGGAGGGTGACACAGGAGGATCATTATGAGTCTGAGCTGTGTAGCAAGACCCTTTACCAAATAAATAAATAAATAAAAGATTTTTAAGAAAAAAAAATTCCTGAGTGAAATGTACCCTGCAAACAACATCTCTTCCCAACTCTTGTATTCTCGACTGCTATTTGTTTTGATATTTTTAGATAATGCTTTACACTGTTAAATCTTGATAGAACTTACAAACCCTGTAATTGCCCATGTCCCATGCTTGCTTACCAAGCTGGAAGCTCTAGAATAATCCCAAATCCTTTATCGTCTCCTGCTCACTGATGACCAAGGGCACTCTCTAACCCAGCCAGTTTTCTGCAGCTTCAGTCCCTTGGATCTGAGGGTCTTGCTGCCCTTGGTTGATGTTAAATATCCTGGCCATCCTTTCTCAGATGTAGGAAAACTTACTTGATTTGGTGCCTAAAAGAGATGTTCTATTCAGAGTCCCCATGTCCCTGTGATGATCATAGGCCTGGCCCAAAGTACCTGCTCCCTGCGTTGCAACTCTTTGGGTTCTCACAATATGATATACACATACACGCGGACACACATACACATGCATGCACACACAGGAAGTGTGATCAAAATATATGGTGAACACCTAAATTTTAAAAAAGAATTACTACACTAACACATTGTCATTAATTCCCCTCAAAATACTCCCTTTCACTTTAAACAGACTTATTCTGTCACTCTCGGCACTTTCTGAAGCAGTTCTAGAAGTCTTTTGTATTTACAAGATGTGATTAAAAAAAAAAAAGTGATGTGTCGCTGCTGAATGCTGTCCAGAAGAAAGGTAATTTCCTAAAAATATTTTGGTTTGTCCTCAAATAAATATTCAGCTGATCTGGCCCTGGAGGGTTTCTTGCTCTTCCCCAAAGTCCAAATAATCTTGGAAGATAAATACTTCCAGTTGATTTCAGACATTGAGACATATGACAGTACAACCAAAAACACAAAGGAAGGCTTCTAGAACTGCTTCAGAAAGTTGTAAGAGTGTGGAGATAAGTGTGTTGGACAGGGAAATTTGAGGGGAATTAATGGCAATGTGCCTTTTACTGTAAAAAAATTAAATTTAAATATTCACCATTTTTTTTATCATGGTGCTTAAATTTTTGTGATTCTGGGCATTGAGTACAAGGGACGTTATGCATACTGGGCAAATGGTGTATCAGTGGTACACATCCCAACCCCTGTATTACTGTGTCCGATCAAGTGTTAATTCAAGTGACTAGACCTCCTTGAAGGCAGACACCGTGTCAACTCTAGGTGGAACACAGTTTCTGGATAGAGTGCACCCTTGACAAATGGCCATTTACTGACTAGCCCCTGGAACACATGCCAGAAAAAATTTTAATGGCATTTAGTAGCCATGTAACCTCTGCTACTACACTGAATCCCAATTCTCGGAACTATCCAGCAGGCCATCTGACAGGGTGTTGTAAGAAATGTGCTGTACACCGTGAATTAATGTCTGTGGGGCTGAACCCCTCGCTAGTCACATCGCGTTCCCTTTTGTAGCACTGCTAGAATCAAGTGTCTAAGAAATAAATTTCAATAAAGACTCTTGGGGGCTTAGGAGATGGCTCAGTAGAATAAGTGCTTGCCTGGCAAGCTCAAGGGCCTGAATTCAGTCCCTGGTTCAGCAAAAAATAAAAATAAAAATAAAATAAGGACTCTTGCTTTTACTCAGTTTTTGCAGAGCCAAAGCAACATGCTTGTGGTTGTCTCTTGAAAGTACAGTTTAAGTTTATGCTTTTAGGAATGGCTAAAAGAGGAAGGAATGATGGTATTCACCAGAGCACCTCTGGATGATAACATACGATCTTGATCAAGATGGTTGGGTGGAGGAATACCAGAAGATTCATTTGGCTCAGGTCTTGAGTTCATAAGACAACCTAGTTTTTACTGTTAACATTATCTCCAAAAGGATGTAAATAGTTCATTGTACAGACACAGGGATTATATGAAAAAGAGACATCTGTCATTGGATCTGAACCTTAACTGTATACTAACATACAAGCTTGTAAACATGTTAGTATAAACTATAGTAAGTTATGTATGATAGAACAAGCATCACAAAACAATACTTTCCATTGCAATGCACTATATATTATTGTTGGGTTGTCTGTTATAACAAAAATTATAACACGTTGGTTGTTGTAACCAGTACAGATGGAAGTCAAAGTGAGGAGATGAGAAATGGGGAGGGACAGCGCAATAAATTCCCGAGGTCCTGCAGGGTAGGAGGGGCAAACACAACTCTTCTGTTGAAATTGTAGTCCATCCACCCTGGCTGGCAGAATAGGGAATAAGAGTTCTTACACTTGAACCTGATCTTGGTTGCCCTGTTTCTCACTTCCAAATTGATTTCACATCCTATTGATGGATTACACACACACACACACACACACACCCATGCGCGCACACACAGACACAGACACACACATATACGCACACTTTGTGAGACAACACTGCTTGTAATAGCTCAGGACTTACAGGACTTATTATGTTGAATACTATAATTGCCTAAAGCAATGTGAAAGTAATTTTATTGTATTATATTTTTGTATTAAAGACTAATTTATTAAATGTATATCTTTAAAACACACTACAGTATCTGTAATATTGCATTGACATTATTTTTACAATACATTGAGGGGCTTGGGAGATAGTTCAGTGCCATAAGATCCTGCCTGGTGAGCATATGGTCATGAATTTGATCTCCAGTACCAAAGATAAATAAATAAAATAAACTACACTGAGGATCTTTTAAAACTAAACATGTGGTCCAAACTCTCCATGTTCCTTTGCTCCTAAGCAATGTTTGTTCAATGAAAAATGTAAGCCATCGGGAAGGAGTTTCTCTCTTCATGAATTTGTATCCTTTATTCATTCCGATGAGCTTGAGTAAGGTTAATCTGATAATTACTAATCGCACAAATAAGTTCCAGTTTCTGGCCTTTCAGGCTTGGGACAAAACCTGACACAAACTGAATTCACCAAAGTAATGCAACCTACAGAACCATTCAGGCCACATGCCCTTGGTTCATCTGTATTTCTCAGGTATCCTTGGTGGCCCTCCTCCCCCTGGGAATGTTCCAGCCTACTTCTGCACTCCCTAGAACCTACGAGGAACTTTTGTAGTTAGAAGTTGTTTTTGTGCTATGGTTACACTTAGCAACTAAATCAAACATTTTGGATTTTTTTTTTTAAGATCTAAGAAACATTTCTGAAGTTAGTTTTTTAAACTATTTATTTATTCATTTGTTTGGTACAGGGTCTTGCTATGCAGCTTGGGCTCTTGCAGTGATTCTCCTGCCTCAGCCTCCCTAGCACTCTGATTACAGATGTGCTTACCACCATACAGTGGCCAGCACAGTGGCACGGCATGCAGTTCCAGGGATCCAACTCAGGCCCTAGCACTTGCCAGGCAGGCACTTAGACTGCTGAGCTACCTCCCTAGCCTCTGAAGTCATTTTGTCCAAACTTCATGACATACAGCTGAGTGAACCCATGCCCACGGAGGTGCGCCCCATGCCAGAGGGGCGTGACTTGCACTCCTCCGTGCACTAAGGTAAAGTGGAGGCCAGAATCATCTTCTTCCTCCTTAACTCCTCAGCCTCAGGACCACTGAGATAGGTGGACATCAAATGTATATTCAGTGATCATAATGAGCTGTGTGAGGAAGGAAAGAAAGTAAAGCCATAAATCCAAAAGTTGAGAATCCTGATCTGGGAAAATAAATCTGTGTCCCAAATAACACTTGTAATGAAAGAGTAAGGTACTAAAAAATGACTCGGAGCGGTGAACATGGGGTGCAGTTTCCAGGCAAAACAACTTGAAAGGCTCCAGCCTGCTGCTGAGGACCCCGCGGCCAGGTATAAATGTTGCGTGGGAGAGACATCCTCAAACAGAACATAATTATTTGTAGAATCTCAGTAAAGAGATAAAAACATTAGCTTCATTTAAAAGGGCCTAGCTCAGGGCCAGGGAGATGGCTCAGTAGAATAAGCACTTGCCTGGCAAGTGCAAGGGCCTGAGTTCAATCCCTGGTTCTGCCAAAATAAAAATAAAATAAAGTGAAAAAATAAAAAGGCCTAGCTCTGATTTTCTGTGAGGGAGCATTATCTTGAAACTTTTGCTCATATCTAAAGCAAAAGCAGAAAAAAAAAAAAAAATGCCCTGGCAGGCAATTTAAAGTCAAAAGCAGAATCTCAGAGTTGGGTTCCCAATTCTGTTACTTTGGCAGATACTATAATCTCAATCTTGGTGGTGCTCTTACAGTGTTCCTGGAGGTGATATTTCCTTCATTTATTCTCTAATATTCAATAAGCACTGTGAAGCAACACTTAGCCTTAGGTGCAACTAAAATATTCTCTTTAAAGTGACCTAATTTAAAACAATCACCCAATTTGCAATATTGTAAAATATTTAAAATTATAACTTCATATGTCACAATAGCCAGGGGCAAGTCAACAATCAGACCACACAGAGGAGAGTTCACTGTAAAAATAGGCATCTTATAACAGAATAGATATAAGCGCTTGCCTAGCAAGTGCAAGGTCCTGAGTTCGATCCCCCATACGAAAAAGAAAAATAAATAAAAGACAGAGGAGACTACTTGGATTCAGGTGTTCCATTTATAGTAAAAACAGTGGCTGTCACAACACTGGTGGTCAGTACAAAATTGCTGAATGAATAATTGAAGGAGTGAGTCCTGTTTGTCTAATCTACAAATACACTGGTCCCTCAGACTAGCGTACCTGGCAGATAGAAACATTCAAAGATTGGTGGAACAGATAAATACCCAAGTATATTTACCTCTTCTGGCATCAGTGTATTGTCATTATATTTAAACTTCACGTGTAGGTGCAGCATTAAAAACTCCAGTTCCTGGAGAGGCCAGGTTTAGTTCCAAGCCACAGCAGCCTACCTTTCCCACTACAATGTAAACCCCATGGGACAGAACTTTGAATTGTTCCTTAGTGTTTTTCATAAGCATAGAAACTAAAAGAAGGAATACAATTTTCTATGACAGTGCAAAACATGGACCAATCAAATAAAGACAAAAGCCACTGCAGAACCGAAACCCAAGTTCTTCTCCTGTCAAAACCATTTTTCTCTCCTGTAGTAACAAACATCTTTCCTGCCACCACCTCAAGACGTTTTAGTTTGAAATTTCCAGCCTGTGAGGACAGTACCACGCTTGACTTCCATGCAAACGGGCCAGCACCTCTGATTAAATTTTCATACAATTTTTATGAGTTTTCTAAGTTTTAACCACAGTCCAGGTGGGGATTTATGAACTTAAAACAAACAAAAAAATGTCTTTCAGGAATGAAAAATAAATGTAACTTGATATCAATATTTATGAAGTTGTGATTAATTGACTGATGACCAAATGATTACAAAACGTCTGTCTGAAACATCTACTCAAATTTATTAGCTTTGACCAAAAAAAAAATTAAAAAACAATCTGAACCAGGTCAATGAAAGAATAATGCATTCCTAATCAATTTTTAATAGCACTTAAGATTTTATATTTTTTTAAACTCGCTTTTAAATAATTTATCATTAAAATGAATCTGATTTAAACAAGGGGTAAGAGGTGTTCCATAGCTATTTGATGGTTTTCTTAGCAAAGAAATTCAATTATGACTGACTTTTTATTACTGAACTACTTTATTAATAATAATACATCTTGCACTTACATGAAGGCATCAGGCCAACAGTCTCAGAAAGCCCATCAAATGTGATCTAGGATTTATCTCCAATTCTAATATTATCTGTTATTTCACCTTAGCTAGGCATCAATTTACTCATCTGGGAAAGAAAAGGACTTCAAAACAAGCCCTAAAAGCCTTTCTGGTTCCACAAAAGTTTAATTCTTAGGGTTTAGGAGACCTTAGCCTGTTCTAGGCATTACCGTATATATAAGTGAATTGCTGGGATCACAAGTTCCTCCTAAGACTACTAAAGTAAGACAGAAATTAAACAAAAGGTCAGTGAACCATGCAATCTTTGTTTTCTGAACAATATTTTTTATTTTTGAAGAGAATACAAAATGTAGCTTTTAAAAAGGCATTAGAAACAACATAGAATTTCACTAAGCAAAAATGATAGGAATTCAACACAGCTTGTTATAATGTATATTGTTGTTTTCAAATCAATTATTCAGATTACCAGATTCAGTTGTTCCATTTATAGTAAAAACAGTGGCTGTCACAACACTGGTGGTCAGTACAATACTGTTGAACGAATAAATGAAGGAGTGAGTCCTGTTTGTCTAATCTACAAATACACTGATCCCTCAGACTAACATACTTGGCAGATAGAAACATTCAAAGATTGGTGGAACAGATAAATACCCAAGTATATTTACCTCTTCTGGCATCAGTGTATTGTCATTATATTTAAACTTCACGTGTAGGTGCAGCATTAAAAACTCCAGTTCCTGGAGAGGCCAGGTTTAGTTCCAAGCCACAGCAGCCTACCTTTCCCACAACAACGTAAAATTGGTCAAAATTATAAAAAATTAAAAAGAGAATACATTTAAACATTAACTGCTCCTTTCAATAGACCAGCAGAAATCAGCCATACGGTTCTGTAAGCCAACACCATACATACATATTTCTTTCCCCCTTTCCTTCATTCTTTCTGTTTTCCTTTTAGATTAATAATAACATCATGGGCTGGCAAGATAGCTCAGCGGTCTAAAGCGCCTGCTTTGGCAAGCTTAGGCAAGCTCTCAGGGACCACGGTTCCATCCCCAGCACCACATGCCGTGCCAGCCCCTCCCCCAGGGCGGGCTGAGCTGACCCCGCCCCCCCGCAAGAAAAGAGTCCATGTTGTGTAGCGAGACACTGTAATAAAAAAATAAAAAAAATTAAAAAAAATAATAACATCATTTAATACTTTGGTCCAAGCAACTTCTGATCAGAGCACAATGTGTCAAAAAAGGGAAATATCCTTCCTAGAGAGGAAATACAAAATAGTTCTTGACCTTAAGCCACTTAACATTATTAAAAGCAAAGCCTGAGAAATGGCCCAGAACCATTCCGGACCTAGAGAGAATCCTATTCGACCTGTATTGCTAATGCTGCTACTTGGATATGCGTGTTTGTGTTTGTTTATGCACAGAGTAGTAAGTAGACTAAGCAGATCTGCTGTGGCATAATTCTGTTTGTACTTATGCATGTACGAATATATGAATTAAAATGTTTTCAAGCATATGTCCTAGATGTTAATTGTGGTTACCACAAAGGAGAGATTCGTAAGGCAACACGATAGAGGAATCTTTGCTGATTATTTTATATATTTTTAAATGGTCAATTTTCCTAAAATAAGCCACATTATCTTTATAATTCTCAAAAGCCAATGTAGCCTATTATTTTGGGATAAAAATAAAAAAGTAAAAGATATTTTTAAAAATTAAAACAGCCCAGGCTTACAAAACAAGTAGGCTCCAGCCAAGGGAAATGTTATTGTTTGCAGAGCAGTCACTTAGTACTATATACCAGGTAAATTAGATGCGAGCCTTGACCTCTACAAATAGAGTCTAGCATAGTGGGAATAGAAACACATAATCAACTATAGTACATTGCGATTAGCATAGAAATAGATATAAAATTGGAGTGTTAACACTAATCTCAGACTAGGCATGGTGGCACAAACCTGTAATCCTCAGCAACTGCGAGGCTGAGGCAGAAAGATCACCATGAGTTTGAGGCCAGATTGGGCTACACAGTGAATCCATACCTTGAAATAGAACAGAAACAGATATAAAAACAAAAAACTGTACTCAGAAGCTATAACAATGATCATAAATGTAAAAGGAAATATTGGAAATAGTTGAGATTATATTTTATTTAAGATACAAGTTGTAAATTTTTAATTTTATTTTTGTAGCTAAGAATTAATACCAGTCACCAGGATTATTTACAAAAATGAACTTACCTATGAAGCAGTGGACTTTTTTTTTTCTTTCTTCTGAGTTGTGGGGGTGCTTTAAGGGCTGGAGAAAAGCTCAGTGTGGCATAAAAGCCTGCCTGGCAAGTGCAAGGTCCCGAGTTTGATCACTGCACAAGAAAAAAGGTGCCTTCAAGCTGGGCATGTGGTACGTTTCTGTAATCCCAGCATTTTGCAAAGTTTAGGCAGAAGAACTGCAAATTTGAGCATTGCTTGGGTAATTTATTTTTTATTTTTATTTTTATTTTATTTTTTGTCTTTTTGAGACAAGGTCTCACTATGCAGTTCAGGCTGGCCTTAAGCTCACTTTGTAGCTCAGGCTGGTCTCGAACTCACAGCAATTCTCCTGCCTCAGCCTCCTGAGTGCTAGAATTACAGGCATGCGCCACCATACCCGGCTGCTTGGGTGATTTAGGGACTTGGCACACCCCGTCTCAAAATTAAAATCTGTAGAAAGGCATGGGGCTGTCACTCAATGGGAACACTTTGGGTTCAGCCCCCAGCCCTGGAGGGGCAAGGCAGGAGTGTCTTCCTGTTACTCCCAGGCATTAGAAGAAGGCCCTAATAAACCCTTGCTCAAAAGGTGAGAATAGGAAAGAAATCAGTAACACTGAAGCACGCCTAACCAGAATGATGGAAGTTGAAAACCTGGAGCTTCTTCATTCTAAAGTCCAGGTTTCGCAGCCAAGAATGTGAAAAACATTGACATTCTGGACCTCATGTAAATATGATTCGCCTTCATTTTTTTTATTTTTTTATTTTTTTATTTTTTATGATTCACCTTCAAACCACAAGGAATGATCAGATCAAATGACTAGAAAAGTGACCATAAAACACAGTTACTGTAACTAATTTACAGTTTTCTAATTCCAAGAAAATGATGGTCTCCAATTCCTAAGAAACTCTCTAAAGTTACTGAGGTGTTTGAAATGTTTCTCCCAGGTACATATGGCCAGTTTTAAACTGAAACTGAGATTCTTCAAGCAGGTTTCTGGCTGCTCCTTTTGCTTTACCCCTCGGTTCTTTATAGGCTCACTTTGTCCTCATTTAACATAGAACCCCTGGCAAGATGCCAAACTGCCTAAGGCCACAGGGTATCGAGGGCAGGGATTTCTACTCCAGCGGTACAAGGCCACTCAGCCCAGAAATCCTTACTCTTATCCAAGGCTTCTCCTTCACAGTATATGCTCTCTTTAACAGAAAGATGAATAGTGAAGCTGTTCCTTGGTAATATTTCTAAATCTCCCAATGCCTAGATTATATTTCTTTGCATAATTTATCACATCAATTCTTCTTCACTTAAAGCAAGTTAAAGTTAGATTTCCAAATGTTGTATTCAAGATTCACTTAGGAATATATGTAACTTCTTCTTTTTCATTGTGACACAACGCTGACCCATAGTCTCACGAATTCTTCCTTGGGGTTGAGCACAGTGGTACATTTCACACGCAACTGAGAACTTGAAATAAAAGTGTGAAAGTGCATTGTGCAAAAGGACGGCTCCAACTATCTATAGTACTTTTTTCACTTATGGGCGTGCGTCAGAGTCCTGGCTGTAATCCCTGGCTCATCTTGGTGAAAGTCAAGGTAAGGCCAACAATGAAAGACTATTTCGAAGGAAGAGCTGTGATTAAAGGTATCCTGACCAGGGTGGAAGGTCATTACTTTTAAAGTAAATTACTGTGCACCCTGGATGCATATTGAGTCACCTAACATGGAGTAGAAGCTCAGAAAAGTGAAATTTTAAAATATTTAAAGATATCGTCTCTTCATTTTATGCCTTGACACTGTCATGAGTTTGTGTGAGGATTGAATCTTTAGAAGCAAAATTCCAGTCCCCTTGTGAAGATTTTAAATCTCTTATCAATAGCTTTCTTCCTCAAGTCTCAGTGATAGCTTCGAAACTGCAAAAAAAAAAAAAGCGTTTCTGTTTGCTCTCACGGCGGGCTGTGGCCCTGCCGAGCCGCCGTAGCCGGCCTCGCGCTTCGCCAGGAACCGCTGTCGGAGGGACTTCCGTGTTGGCGGGATTCTGAACGCTGCCATGGCTCAGACCGTGCAGAACGTTACATTGTCCCTCACTCTGCCCATCACGTGCCACATCTGCCTGGGAAAGGTAATGGGTGACCCGGGCCCCGCTCCGAGACGGCGCGGGGTGTGAGATGCCCGCCGGGCCGAGGGCGGGCTCCGCGCGGGGCGGGGCGGGCCGGACGCGCAGGACGGGAGGGCGCGCGGCGGCAACGCCGGCCTCCTCGGCGGGGAGGCCGCGCCACGGCGCCCGCGCTGCAGTGATTAATTGGCCCCGCCGGCGGCCTTCGGAGAAGGACGGCAGTCGGCGCGCGGGAGCGGAGGGAGGCGGCCCAGCCCAGCCCAGCCCTAGGCCAGCCCTGCTCCAGCCCCAGCCCCAGCCCCGCACGCGGCCTCGCCGGCTCGCGCGATCTCGAGGAGGGCAGGCCCGGCCGAGCGGTCCGCGTGGCCTGCCTGCGCCGCCGTGCCCGGGAGCAAGCGGTGCCCGGAGCCTCGCGGGCCGTGCCCTGCTGCGAGGCTCGGGGTCTTTGCATTTTCAGGCTCCTTCTTTTGCTTACCTTGCCCGTTAGGACTGGGTTCAGAACTAGAAAAATGACAGTATCTACCTCACGGTGGTGTTCATTAAGAAATCAGTCTTTAAATCCAAAAAGCGACCAGCCACGGGATAAAACACGCTCCTTGTCCCTCAGAGGTGCCTAATACACGCTCCTTGTCCCTCAGAGGTGCCTAATGTTTTGGCGAAACTGTGGAGAAAGTAGTTCCGAATTAGAAACAGTTTTGCATCCTCTCTTGCGTTTCTCCTTTCATTTCCGATTGTATCTCCCACGGAGTAGTTTTTTTTAAAGAGGTGTGTGTGTGTGTGTGTTTTAACGTGGATCAAAAGGAAGGAAAGTACTGGCCTAGATTTTTGTGCACATGCAGATTTTTTTTTTTTTTTTTTCCTTTAGTGTGTGTTTGCATCTCCCCCCAAAGTGTAAACTGAATCTGCAGCCTTAGGCTTAGAATTGATCATGCTGATCTCAGGACCAGCAAATAAGATCACAAGGCTAGATCTTTGAGGTTCATTGTGAAGTTACTGAGTTGAAGAAGCAGAAGGAAGTCAGTATTGGAAGCAACTGATAATTCTAGGTTACAGACAATGAAATGCGAGAGCACTTTAAGGGACTGCTAGATCAATTTTGATTAGAGAGATCAAGGATGGCCTCACTGGGGGTGGTATTTGAGCTGGCATTTGCTCCTAGTGCTCACACTCGCTGGCAGGGGGAGGGGTGTGATGTTTTTCCAGATTGGCTACAGTCCTGTACATTGAGCTTCCGACACGTTCCCCAGATGTGATAAATTGTGAGTGAATTTTGTTCAACAGTAGCTTTTGAGCTGGTAAAATATGTATACATACATATATGTGTGTGTGTGTGTATGTGTGTGTGTATAGACACTTTCCTTTTGTTTGCATTGTCCATCTAGTTTCCATAAGTTAAGCAATACTTTTATCATCGTGCTGGAAATGTTATCTGCCTGTTTGATTTACCAAGCCTGTGCTTTTTTTGTATGTAACAGAAGTGATATCTGATAGAATGTAGTAGTTTGCAGGTTATAGAATACTTTTATTTTAGGTAATTCTTTCATTTATTCCTAGAGATAAGGTTCTTTGAAAGCTGAGGTTTACAGCCTCTGGTAGTGGAACTTCTGTCTTTAGTGTCTTCATTTGCTTATTTCCTGAATCATTTACCTGAACTCACCCACATCAGCAGATGTTTTTGGTGTTTGTTCTTCCTTATTGGTTAACTTTATTCTAAAATAAAAATTGTATAAAATTAAAACGTTAATGTTTGTAAATAGGCATTTATTTTTCTCGACGTCAAGTCAGAAAGGCATGGTGCCTGAGTGCCTTAGTTTTACATTCAGATTGAGTTCTAATCTATTGTAAGGTTCTACCTACTCTTAAGAACTACTCTAAAAGCCGGGCATGGTGGCGCATGCCTGTAATCCCAGCACTCAGGAGGCTGAGGCAGGAGGATTATTGTGAGTTCGAGACCAGCCTGAACCACAAAGTGAGCTTAAGGCCAGCCTGAATTGCATAGTGAGACCCTGTCTCAAAAAGACAAAAAAAAAAAAAAAAAAAAAAAAAAAAAAAAAAAAGAACTACTCTTAAGGATTCTACCACTTACAAAGTTACAATGAGCTATATGACCTTCTACAAATGACTTAACCAGAGCTTCAGTTTCTGTATCTGTAAAATGGGAATGGTAATATCAACTCCCATTCTTGTATTTTGGAGAGGATTAAATGAAACATATGCAGTCTTTATTCCAAAATCTGACATATAACATCCAACAGCATCCAATAAGTAGCCCTGCCTTTACCGTGGGCATGGAGGCATGCCCTCAAGTTGAAGAACGAGCCTTTTCTGGTGAGCAGTAAGCATTTTTTCCAGTTGCTTTGTGAGAAGTGTACTTCTCATAATTGCTACAATATATTCAAGATTTTAAACAGTAGTCTTTATGATTATTGCCTTTTCTAATCCAGTCTGGTTGTGCTACTTACCCTTTAACTTATACCATATTTGTGGTGTACTAGATAGAAACAATTATAAAGTATTTTTCATTTGGAAAGGAGTCAAGTTTTGTCTCTCTCACATTATTAATACTTCTGCTTAATAATCAAAAAATAAAACCAATATTTTTGGTTTTGGCTGAAATAGCCAGAAATAAAACCAAATTCTTTATAATATAGGGTCTGCTGAAGGATTCAACCAAAATGATCCCTTTTTTCAGGGAAGACTGCCTCCTTTGCTTTTCACTTCTATTGTTTAAAAATATTGAGACGAAAGGACTATTGACAAAGCCTTATGCAACTTTGTTCTGGGCTGATAGAAACAGTCACTGTTCACACAAGGATCTTGAGTGGTGACCAAGTGGCCCACCGTGGTGCACTGAGCACAGGTCTGACTTCTCATTACCTGAGAGGACCTAGGAGTGGGTCTGAGAATGAGGTTGTGCATAATGTCACAAGTAATTTGCCATGATACAACTTTCATATTTTATTCTTCCGAATTAAATTTGAAGACTGTTACCATGTAATACTATTTTTGTATACTTAGATTACTTAAAAAGATTAATTCCAAGTATTGATATAGCCCAATAATTATCAGGGCTGGTATGTAATAGCTGACATACTTACTTTATAAATAGGATTCCAGTTAATCTGTAAAACATTCCTGTTAGGAAATAGGGATAAAGGTAGGAAAGGAAGATAGATTATGTATTCTTTAATTGAGACATGTATGGGAAGGTATTATTAAGTGACTTAGTTTACATGGCTTATGTTTTATAGCAAAATTCTCGCCCAGAGCTGGAGGTTTCTTAAAACTGTGGGGGAGGAAGAGAAATTTAGAAACTTTATTTGAAATATTTCTAAATACTCGAGGTTGATTATGGGTGCCCTGTAATCATTTCTTTACCAGAGTCTTAATTCCTTTTCACAGTTAATCTAAGTCTAAAAAGAAAACCCATACTATTTTATCAAGATTTTTTAAAAAGAAAAATATTTCAAGAATAATATCTTGCAAGAGAGAAAGTTGATTCTTATTTCTAGTACAAATGCCAAGAGAGTAGAGAAATTGATTTTAAGTGTAATTGTCACACTGGTAGATAAAGCTGACCTGTAGCTTTATTCCCATCACCTCCATTAGTACCTAATCTCTCACTTCTTATGGGTACATGTTGTCTATTTCTTACTTTCATATTGTCTTTTTATGGACCCTGTTCCAGGGAAAGAATCGATTATTTATTTATTTATTTTTAATTTAATTTATTTTTTTTTTTACATATTTAGTACAGGGTCTTGAGGATCTCATTACGTAGATCAGACTCATAGTGATCCTCCTATTTTCAGCTTCCCAAGCACTGAGATTACAGGTGCAAACCACCAGGCCCAGTCTCATTCCCCCTCTCAGCATGTCCTAAGGGCGGGGCCAGGATAGCACCTTGGGGGTCAAACCCTGGTCACTGCACTGTGCCTAAACAAGCGTTTTATTCTGCTGAGCTATCTGGCTGGTCCTAGAATTGTTTATTTAATTGAAATGTCATGTGATTTTAAAATTGGGCTGGGTCAGTGAGATAGCTCAGCTTAAGCAAGTGCAGGGACTGGGTTTCAATCCCTAACACCGCATGCCATGCCAGCCCTGTTCCCAGGCATGCTTAGTCTGCGACTGAGTCTGGGTGTAGTGGTGCACACCTATAATTCCAGTGCTGGGAAGCCTGGAAACAGGAGAATCACTGTGGGTCCAAGATGTGTAGTGAGACCCTGTACCAAATACATATGAATGAATGAATGAATAAAAACAATTGGATAACTTTGAAGACAAATCCAGGGTTTGGCATTTATAATTTGTATCATTTCCTTGAGTATAAGTTTCCATAGCTAACAATGTGTTTGATATTACCAACTCCGTTGCTTTTAGGAACACCCAGGTGAATATCCTAGACCAGTGATTCTTGGGATAGAGGTGTATTTTGAGAACATTTGGCAATGTATGAAGACATATACATTTCTGGTTGTCCCAAGGAGTGATGCTCCTGTTACCTAGTTGGTAAATCCTTGGGATGCTAATATCTAAACACATAATAACAAACACAGGCACATAGTTGGTAAAGTTCACAGAGGCTACTATGTAAACATATAGCAGTATACAGGACAGTCCTGGTACTGGTCAGATTTCCACTGCTAGGACAAAATACCTGACATGCACAATTTCAATGAGGAAATTCAGGAACTTTGTTTTGGCTCACAGTTTCAGAGGAGTTAGTCTCTGGTGAGCTCTCTCCAAGGCAGA
>PVKA01008899.1:0-27109 GCA_004027165.1 Ctenomys sociabilis
TTTTTTTTTTTTTTTTTTTTTTTTTTTTTTTTTTTTTTTGTCTTTTTGAGACAGGGTCTCACTATGCAGTTCAGGCTGGCCTTAGGCTCACTTTGTAGCCAAGGCTGGTCTTGAACTCACAACAATCCTCCTGCCTCAGCCTCCCAAGTGCTGGGATTACAGGCCTGCGCCACCGAGTAGTATTCTATTGTATAAAAAGACCACATCTGTTTTTGTAGGGAGTGGCTGATGTTGGAAATGGGTTACGGTTACGTGTGTGGGAGCGAGGCAGGGCTGGTGTGCTAAAGCAATCAAGCACCTTCAGTCCTGAGAAAGAGGACATGCCTGAGACAATGCCAGTCAGCTGGCAGCCCTGTGTCACATGATACTTACTTTGTCAAATACGTAAATAAATGCCCCTATGGTGGTTGTTCAGTTCCTTTCCCCCCATCGAGAGAGGCCTCCGCCTGACCTCTGCTTTCGTTTTTTTACCTTTTAGTTCTTCCTCCTCTCACCATTTTTCTGTGGGAATATCAGGAGCCAAGCCAGTCTGTGGCAACTGGCATACGCATAGGACCTTGAGTGAGGAAAACAAATGGGCAAAGGGACCCTTCTCACTTGTCACAGTGGGGCAGGAGGGGGTACATTGGCAGCCAATATTCAGCGCAGGAGCACATTGGTATCGGCAACTATCAGGTATAAAACTTGACGCTATACCTTAAAAAATAAATAGAGATCAAAATAGAAATAGGACTGGATGAAGCAAAAGGGAAAAAAGTATACTTATTTACTAGTATTTAAAAATGGGGCAGACACAGTCTCAACAACCATAGATGTAAATAGATGTACATAGAGGTGTATTAAAATGTCTGTTGCATTCTTGGTTCCTGTATTTACCTTTATAAGACCACCATGAAGGAATTTGTTTGAAGTACACTTTTAGAATCAAGTCCTAAGCACATAAGGGGCAGAAGGTAGTGCTACTGATAAAGCTTAAATCTTCCAGCTTTGCTCAGTTAGTTAAAGAAATTATGGCTTCTCTTTCTGGGAAACACCAAATGGTGGATGACGCCGATGCAGCGGGAGGGCCCAGGCCCAGGCATGGGACGCCAAGGCGGAGGCTTTGGCAGTGGCCTTCGAGGTCGTGGGCGCGGCAGAGGCTGGGGCGGAGGCCGAGGCCGCGGGGCTCGAGGTGGTAAGGCTGAGGACAAAGAGTGCATTCCTGTCACCAAACTGGGCCGGCTGGTCAAAGACATGAAGACCAAGTCCCTGGAGGAAATTTACTTTTTTTTCTTTACCCATCAAGGAGTCTGAGATTATTGACTTTTTCCTGGGCACTTCCCTCAAGGATGAAGTTTTGAAGATCATGCCTGTGCAGAAGCGAACTCGTGCTGGCCAGCGGACCAGGTTCAATGCCTTTGTCGCTATTGGGGACTACAACGGTCATGTTGGCCTGGGTGTACAGTGTTCCAAGGAAGTAGCCACTGCCATTCGTGGGCCATTATCCTGGCCAAGCGCTCCATTGTCCCCGTGAGGAGAGGCTACTGGGGAACCAACATCGGCAAGCCCCACACTGTTCCTTGCAAGGTGACGGGCCGCTGTGGCTCTGTGTTGGTGCGTCTGATCCCTGACCCAGAGGCACTGGCAGTGTCTCAGCCCCTGTGCCCAAGAAGCTGCTGCTGATGGCTGGTATCGATGGCTGCTACACCTCTGCTAGGGGCTGTACCGCTACTTTGGGCAACTTTTCTAAGGCCACCTTTGATGCCATCTCCAAGACCTACAGCTATCTGACCCCTGACCTCTGGAAAGAGACTGTGTTCACCAAGTGTTCTTAACAGGGATTCACTGACCATCTGGTGAAAACCCACACCAGAGTCTCTGTCCAGAGGATTTAAGCTCCAGCTGTAGCTACAACATAAAGGGTTTTTTTACATGAGAAAAATGAAATGAATTAAGTCTAAAAAAAAGAAATTATGGGAGAAAAAAAGAGAGAGAGACTTGAATTTCTGTGTGGCTGGCTTGAAGCATGCAGTGCCACCAGGGGGCAGGGGCACAGGACTAGTGGGCCTGCACTCTGGTCCTAGGGGGACTCAGCTGGGATTCCCCAGCCACTTGTGAGCCCTTGTGCTCTGCCCAGCTTTGTCTGCCGGTGCACGCTACAGGCCCATTTCCACCATCCATGTGTGTGTTTCTGGCACTTAGATGGTGCAAGTAGCGCCTGCACTGGGAACTTCAGCAGCAGCAGAGTGTCCAGTAACCAGAGCGGGAGCAGCAGCCAGCACGCCCAGTGCTGGGGGCAGACAGCAGCAGCCCTGGCAGCTGTGTCCTCTGGAGAGATGAAGGAAGGATGCTGAAGCCCATCCCCAGCAGTAAGGGGGGTCAAACAAGGCAGCTCACCACTCCTCAAGGTGATGGAGCAAAAGCTACAGCCAGAGGCAAGATCCCAAACACAAAAAGGAAATCAAGGTTACGATTCAACTTACTTAAAGCACTGCTCAAACCACCCCAAACTCTTTTCAAATAAAAGAGTGTACTTACTTAGAAGCGTTCAGAATGCCAATAAAACAGCTGCAACTTTTTTGGCGTTACCGAGTGGTATTCAGTTAACAGAACAACTGTTTCATATAAGCTGCATCACAGATAACTGAAGATGAAAAATTACTGTTCTCCTATATAACTAGTTTGAGTTGTACACCAACAAGAACCTACTTTGAATTTCCATGCCAGTTTTTTAAAATGTATTTGGTACAGGGTCTCACTCTGCAGCTCAGCCTCGTAGTGATCCTCCTGTTTTCAGCCTCCCCAGTGCTGGGATTCACAGGGGTGCACTACCGTGAGGGTCTCAATGGTCAACTCACTGTGCTGAGGTGGGGCCGGTGTCGCATGTGGGGCTGAGGATCGAAACCAGACCCCGCACTTGCCTAAGCAGGCACTTAGTCTGCTGAGCTGTCTTACTGGCCCTTCTATTCAATTTATAACTCCCATACTGTACCAGGCAAAGTTAGTGGCTATGGAAAATATCATCAGGACAGGGCTATCTAAAGACACGTTCAGTAGTGTGTTAACTACACAAAAAAAGGACACTGTACAGTTTAAAAACAAATTTTACACAGCCATACATTTCTGTTTTTTTCTTCAAGAGGAGTGAGTTGCATAGAAAGGAATTAAATGCTTTACAGACAAGAAAAAAAAAAACCTGCTAGAACCAACTTATTCATCATAGTCATCTTCTAAGTCTTTTTCCTCCTCTTCATTTTCCTTTTCCTTCCTTTTCTTGCTTTTTTCAGCCTCGACAACTCCCTTTTTCAGTAACTGCATCAGGTTTTCTTTTATTGTGGCAGGCAGAAATGTCCTTTTTGTACTTTCCTTCAGTTTAGCAGCTGCCTTCTCATTCAGCTGCTTGTTGTTTGTTGCAGTGTTATCCCATAATTCTCTAAGTTTCTTTGTGACATCACCAATGGAGAGGCCAGGATGTTCTCCTGTGATTTTTTTGGTGATACTCAGAACAGAAGAAGTCTGGGGGGCTGGGGAGATGGCTCAGTGGAATAAGCGCTTCCCTGGCAAGTGCAAGGGCCTGAGTTGGATCCCTAGTTCCGCCAAAAAAAAAAGAAGGCTGAAGGAGGTCTGTTGGGTACATTGGGAATCCTTAAACTTCTTTTTTGTTTTTCCTTTAAGAGGGATATATGTTTTTATTTCTCTTTCATAATGAGCCTTGTCCACCTTTGCCTTGTCTTCAGATTTTCCTTTCTCTTTATTTTAAATTTTAATGTTTTTTTACGTGTTTGACACAGGGTCTCACTACACAGCTGGGACTTGCAAGGATCCTCCTTCTCAGCCTCCCCTGTTCTGGGACTACAGGTGTGTCTTGGTGGCCAGCTCAGCACACCTGGGGTAGGACTAGCATGGCATGTGGTGCAGGGGATCAAACCCTGGTCCCTTCACTTGTCTAAGCAGGGGCTTAGTCCACTGAAATAACTCAGTGGCCCTTTTTTTTCTCTTTAGTGGGCATGGTCTTCCACTTCTCTGAGCACTTCTTAGAAAACTCTAGGAAGTGATCTGCGTGGTTTTCGTGTTTTTTCTTAGCAAATTTGCACAAAGAATGCTTGTGATGACATCTTGTCTCTCAGCTTCTCAGGCTCTCCTTTGCCTATGTTTACTTGTTTTCCTCAGTGAGGCACAGAATTTCCCAAGGTTGATGCGGCTCTCACTTGCCCTGGTACTCTCTTGCCACCTCAGATTCTTGTATTGTTCATCTCGGCATTCTTCCCTTGATAAAAATTTAAAAATTATGCATAAGAAAAGGGGATCCATGGATTTTGGGTCTTCTGACAGCTATTGAGTTCAAAGATAATATTGATTATTTAAAGGAAAAAATATGTTGAAAGCCTTTTAGACACGAGCACTGACGGCCTCCAGGTGTGGTAACAGAAGGGCCAGAATGCTGACTGGAGGGATTTCTTATCTTATGTCTTCTCCCAATACCAATCAGCACCTTGAGGCCATCACATATTACATCACCCAATAGCTTTGACTGAGCCAGAGGTATCAGCCCCACCCTTTCCAAAACTTATTGAGTCACAGGTTGGAATTTGCCTCTCAGGGAATAGAACCCTTTATTCTTTCTCTCTATTACGACTGACACTAAAAAAAAGCCTGTAGTTTTTCACTCAAGGTGATTGATCTAAGAGTTTCCATCCTCCAGATAGAAAATGGCTTGCCTTTAGTTAAAATATTCATGTTTCCTAAGATTTCCATCAATGAAGATATCTAAAACGTTTACTTAAAAGAACATATTTCCATAAATGGAAACTTTGCCCTATGTCTCAAAAATGTGTATTCCAGTGATAACTTTGGTCTTTCAGAGTTATGGTAAAAATTTCTTCACTTTAGATTATACAGCTAATAAAAATGTCTTGTTTTCATTGCAGCTTTCTTTTTAACATCATATGTAAGATATGCTACTGATTTTAAGTTTTTATAAGTCTTTGCTGTTCTTTTGATTCCTCATAAGGTTGACTGGGTGTTTAGAGTCCTAAATTTATTTGGTCTAGAAAAGCTTTAGTATTTTACAAACAGGGCATAAAGGTTTGGATTATGGTCTGAGAACACTGGAGTTTAAACAGTTGCTTGACTTTGACATCCCATTTAAATGGTGGCAGGTTTAGTGATGGCCTCCAAAGGGGTACAATCTGTGACCACTTCTTCATATTTGGGTCACCTCATCCAACAAAGACATTATGTCTTAAACTGCTTAGATCAACCCTAACTGATTTTCAGACTTTTCTTGGTAATGTTAGTTGGCTTTGCACAGTTCTTAAACTAACTACTCATGACTTAGGTCCTCTTTTTGACAATCTCAAGTTCACAAGGGGGACTTGGCCCCCACCTCTTCAGGAAAACATGTTAGAGGCTAGGACTGCTATAAATAAAAATCTGGCTCTCTCTATTGCTCAAAATTAAATTACAAAAACAAAAGGGGAATCAATCCTTCTCCCCTCTCTTGGCAGTGCATACTATTATAATTCAATCAAGTAAAGGGAAAAAAAACAATTTGGGGGTCAAGGATATGCTTGTGTTTTGGTAAAGTATGCTGTCCAACTATATCATTAACTCAGATCTGGAGAAGTTGGTTCTACTCTTTGGGGAGTTGGTGCACAGTCCTGTGACAGTGATGCCTCAAAGACAACTCTACAAATAACATGCAAAGATGAGGCTAAACCTGACCTGTAGCCTACTGAAGAAATTAACCCAGAATGCTTATGAGATGGTAACCAAAACAGGAATCAAAGCTTTGAGTAAGTGATAGCGTATATAGAGATAATGGAGCTGAAAGTTACTGGTATCCTTAAAATAAAATATACAAATATATATTTATTATAGATAAAAGATATTATTCCTTCCAAATTCTTCTTCTAAGAGATCTCTACCCTAGACAAATAGGAAAATCTGATGAGTCTATTTATAATTATACATTTCTAAAATTGTAACAGAGTTGCTATAATTCAAATTTGTCAAAAATATATTTGAAAAAAGTATTTATTTGTGTGCAGTGTGATTTTACAAAATGTTTGTCTATCCAGTCTATTAAAGCTGTGTCTCTGTCTGTTATACCCATGAACAACTGTTCTTTTTTATTCTATCTTTTTTTTTATTTTGCACTTTTGGATCATTTGTTCATAATACAATTTGGGTTATAGATTTCAACACATGCTTTTACCTGGGTTACCAGAGAGTCTAAGTGGTTTCAATTTTTTTCCTCACAGCTCATCAAGTATTTAAGATAACAAAAATCACTTAGGGTGGGGAGATTATTGAACAGGACTTCAGTTGGTGAATAGAAGAGTGGCCATCCTTTGTTCATTAATAAGGAACCCCCATAGTCTCTTGGGAGATACCCTTATAATTTTGTCATGGTTAAAAGATTAAATTTTCTGGAAAAAAACACAATAAAGGGAGAGTTTCTGGCTTCCCTGCACCGCTGGTGAGACCCCTCCAGAGCAAAACTCAGGCATCTGCGTGAGTGAGATTCTCTACTGTGCCCCTGGGACCCCAGCAACCCTACAGAGCCCCTGCCCCAAAGCCCGCCAAGTGAGTGAGAACTTCTGAGACTCTCTGGGGACCTCTGATTCAGCCCAGCTGGGCCAGAGAGTGTGTGGGAGAGCTTCTGCACTCCCCGGTGTTCCCTGGGCCAGGGGCACAACAGAGGGGTACTACAGGCTCACTGTTGTGCCAGAGGGGCAAAACAGGTTCACTTCCAAGGGCTGCAGCAAAAAGGAGCTGAACACAACAGCTAGACCCAGGGCAGGCATAACTGAATAAAATCAAACTTAATAGATCTGCACCTGAATCTCATTAGGTGCTAAGGTTATAACTGTACCAAAGCTCTACACTAAAGGTCAGAGGTCAGTGCTATACAAAATGATAAAGGAGCAAAATCAATCTCAGGCCGCAAGCTCATCCAGAACAAGTGCAGAGAACACTAGCTCAGCTGAAATGTATGAATTAACAGCATAGAAAGCAAAGAAACAACAGCAGAAAGGAAAAGAGCAACTCAGAGCAGAAATAATTTCTGAGATAAATAAATCTCTGAATTCATGGCATCGGGAGTAAAGAATCAAATATGGACACATATGGAGGAAAACAAATCTGAAAAAAAACTGCAGTAAAAGAATTAATAGCTACCTCTAAAGAAGACATTGATAAAAAAAATAGAGGAGATAAAAATTGATGGATTCCTTCAATGAGCAATACAGGAAAGAATTAGATCACATGAAGCAGAGTCAAAGAGATATAGAGGAATTTAAAATCTCAACCACAAGCCTGCAAAACCATTTGAGTGAAAGTGAAGACAGAATTTCAGATCTTGAAGACACTAGTGCAGCTAGTGAAAAGGTGAGAAAGGATCTCTTAAAAACAACCAGGATGCTGGAAAAAAATAATTCAACACCTGCAAGATGATGCCAAGATGAACAACGTGAGATGAATAGGCATCAATGAGAAGGATGTAGTCAATAAAAATGATATAAAAAGAATATGGGCAGAATATCAGAAAACTTCCCAAACATAAGGTAACAATTTAGGTAACCGAAGCATACAGAATGCCAAATAACTTCAACCCAATTAAAAACACACCAAGACATATGAGTCAATATCCCAGAAATCCAACGCAAGAATAATATACTGAAAGCTACTAGAGAGAAGAAGCAGATCACATTGAAAGGAAAACCCATCAGAATTACAGCTGACTTCTCTTCACAAACCATGAAGGCAAGGAGAGCATGGAATAGAGTACTTCAAGTCCTCTATGAAAACAAATTCAGCCCAGACTACTATACCTTACAAAACTCTCTTTCAAGTTTTATGGAGAAGTGAAATACTCCTATGACAAAGAACAGCTAAAGAATTTCATGATAACAAAGCCATCCCTACATAGACTACTGAAAGATGTTCTAGAGAGGGACCAAAATGACCAGAACTCCATGAATAAGAACGAAAGGAACCCACCAAATAGGGCAAACAATTAAACACAGAGCAAAAAGGATTAAAAAACAGCAGGAAAATAACATGTCAATCATAAGTCAACACATCTCAATTATAACCATCAATGTAAATGGACTCAATTCACCAATTAAGAGAAATAGACTGGCACAGTGGATTATGAAACAAGATCTAACAATATGCTGTATACAAGAAACACACTTAAACCAAAAAGACATTCATAGGCTTAAAGAAAAAAGATGGCAAACAATACTACATGCCCCAGCACCTCAGAAAAATGCAGGGATAGCAATCCTGTTCTCAGACAGTCTCAACTTCAAACCAGAAATGATCAAATGAAATAAAGAAGGCCACTATATATTGGTTAAGGGAAAAATTCAAGAGGAAGAGGTCACACATACAAATATCTATGCACCAAATGCAGGAGCACCAACTACATAAGAAAAATCTTAATGGACATGAAAAGTCCAATATCCAAGACCAAAATCTTAACAGGAGGCATTAACACCCCCTTATCTCAAAAAGATAGGTCAACCACACAAAAAATTAGCAAAGAAGTAGCAGAACTGAACCAGAGCTTGGAACATATAGACCTGGTGGACATATACAGAGTGTTCCACCCAACCACAGCTGAATACACATTTTTTATCAGCTGCACATGGGTCATTTTCTAAAGTAGACCACATACTAGTCTATAGGTCATGCTTAAATATATGCAAGAAAACAAATTATCCCATGTATATATCTGAGTACAGTGCAATGAAACTGGAAACAAATGACAGAAGAAATCAGAAAAAATCCTAAATATATAGAAATTAAACAACACCCTATTCAGTAATCAATGGGTCACAGAAGAAATTAAACAAGAAATTCAACAATATCTACAATTCAATGAAAATTCAACCACAACTTACCAGGATTTATGGGTGCAATGAAAACAGTTCTCAGTGGGAAAATCATAGCTATGAACTCACACATTAGGAAAATAGAATGGGAACAAATAAACACCCCAATGCTGTACCTCTACCATCTAGAAAAGGAAGAGCAAACCAAACCCAGAGCCCAAAGATGACTCTGATCATAAAGATCAAAGCAGAAATTAATTTAATTGAGATAACAGAATCAGTTCAAAGAATTAATGAATCAAAAAGCTGCTTCTGGGACCTGGGAGATGGCTCAGTGGAATAAGTGCTTCCCTGGCAAGTGCAAGGGCCTGAGTTCAATCCCTGGTTCTGCCAAAAAAAAAAAAAAAGAAGCTGGTTCTTTGAAAGACTAAATAAAATCAATAAGCCCCTAGCTAAACTCATCAAAAAGAGGAAAGAAAAAATACAAATACAAGCAATAAAGAATGAAAAGGGTGTAATCACCACAGACTCAGTGGAAATTCAGAAGATTATTAATAGCTACTTTGAGAATCTTTACACCCACAGAATAGAAGACACAGATGAAATGGACAGATTCTTAGAAAGGTGCAAATTACCAAAACTGAATCATAACAACTCTCAATAACCCAATAGCAGCCAATGAAAAAGAAATGCAATAAAAAGCCTTCTGACAAAGAAAAGTCCAGGTTCTGATGGATTCAGAGCTGAAATCTACAAGAAATTTATAGAAGATATAATCCTTACACTCTTCAAACTCTTCAATGTAATTGAAAAGGAAGAAGTCCTCCCAAAATCATTTCTGGAGGCAAGTATTATACTGATTCCAAAACCAGGGAAAGACACAACCAAAAAAAGAGAATGACAGGCCAATCTCCCTCATGAACATAGATGCAAAAATCCTCAATAAAATCCTAGAAAATAGAATATGGAAATCATCAAGAAGATCTTAAACTATGACCAGGCAGGATTCATCCCAGGTATGCAAGAATGGTTCATTATTAGAAAATCTATAAATGTAATACACTATATTAATAGAGTGAAATCTAAAAACCACATGTCATCTCAATTGATGCAGAAAAAACTTTTCACAAAGTCCAAAACTCATTCATGTTCAAAGTCCTACAAAAAAATGGGAATAGAAGACCTCTACTTCAATTGGATAAAAGCCATCTATGAAAACCCAATGGCTAATATAATTCTGAATGGGGAAAAACTGAAATCTTTTACTCTTAGATCGGGTATAAGACAAGGATGTTCTCTATCACCCCTCCCATTCAATATAGTTTTGGAATCATTAGCTACAACAATCAGACAAGAGGGAGAAGTAAAAGGAATAAGAATAGGTAAAGAAGAAGTTTAAATATCACTATTTGCAGATGAAATACTTATAAAACCCAAAAAAACTCCACCAAGAAGCTACTAGAATTGATACAGAAATTCAGTAGCATATCAGGATACAAATTCAATACCCAAAAGTCTATTGTATTCCTCTACACAGATAGCAAACCCACTGAGAGGGAAATTATAGAAACAATACCTTTTACTATAGCACCATGGAAAATGAAATACCTTGGAATTCATTTAACCAAAGAAGTCAAAGATGTTTTCCTGGAAAATCACAGTACTCTAAGAAAAGAGATCATAGAGGATGTCAGAATATGGAAACATATTCCCTGCTCCTGGTTAGGAAGAACCAACATCGTGAAGATGGCCATACTCCAAAAATTGTTGTACAATTTAATGCAATACCTATCAAACTGCCACCAACATACCTCCGAGACCTAGACAGATCATTCCTAAAATTTATTTGGAACCAAAAAAGACCTAGAATAGCAAAGGTAATCATGGCCAACAATTGATATGATGTGATATCATCAAAGACAAGGCAGGAGGCATTACAATTCCTGACATGAAATTATACTAGAAAGCTACTGTGATAAAATCAACATGGTATTGGCAACAAAATAGACCTGAGGGTCAATGGAATAGAAGATGCAGAGGTCTCCACAAATACTCTCAGTCACCTGATCTTCGACAAAAGGGCCAAACATGCTTACTGGAAGAAAGATAGCCTCTTTAACAAATGATGCTGGAAAAACTGGCTTTCTACATGCCAAAAACTAAAACTTGACCCGGGTCTATCACCATGCACTAAGCTAACATCAAAATGGATTAAAGATATAAACATTAAAACAGAAACACTAGGGACTGGGGAGATGGCTCAGTGGAATAAGCACTTCCCTGGCAAGCACAAGGACCTGAGTTCAATCCCTGGTTCCTCAAAAAAAGCAAACAAACAAAAAACAGAAACACTAAATTTCCTAGAAGAGAAAGATATGGGGTAGGCAAAGAGTTTATGAACAAACATGTATTTTCACTGGAAACACTTGAAAGAATTAACAACTGGGACCAACTGTTATTGAGAATTTTTTGAGCGTCAAAAGAAAATATCAACAGAGTGGAAAGACAACCCACAAATTTTGAAAAAATCTTAAGTTTCATCTTTCACACTCAGACAAAGGTCTGCTCTTTAGAATTTATAAAGAACTAAAATATATTAGGGCCCTCCAATTTAAAGACCCAATCCAGAAATGAGCATCCAAGATGAATGCACAGCTCTCAGAGGATGAAATTAAAGAAGCAAAGAAATACATGAAAAAATGCTCCATGTGACCAGCCATCTGTGAAACGCAAATTAAAAGAACACTGATATACCATCTCACTCTAGAAAGAATGGCTATGATAAAGAAATCAACCAACAATGAATGTTGGAGAGGACGTGGGGAAAAGGGTACCCTTCTCTACTGTTGGTGGGAATGTAGACTGGTGCGACCAGTCTACATTATGGAAATCAGTGTGGAGACTCCTCAGAAAACTAGGACTGGAAATCCCATTCAAGCCAGGTATACCCCTCCTGGGAATTTTCCTAGAGGAACTGAAAACATCATATCATAGTGATATATGTATACCTATGTTAATAGCAGCACAGTTTGTAATAGCCAAATCTTACAACCAAGATGCCTGTCACATAAGGAATGCATGAAAAAGATGTGGTATTTTTATACAATGGAGTATTACTCAGCTATAAAGAATGATGAACTTGAAGCATCTATATTTAAGTGGATGCCACTCGAAGATATACTCATAAGTGAAATAAAACAACCTACATGTGAAAATATCATATAGTCTCCCTAGTATAAGAAATCAAAAGTAGAAATACAAACAGAAAGGTATAAGACAGCTAAAAGGAAAGTGAGAACTTGAGGATTAGACGAGAAGGAGGTAAAGAAAAAAGCTGAGAAACAGGACAGGGACAAAGTCATACATTTGTACCCACAAAATGGGCAAGGCAATGATCCCAAGAAACATCAGCAGGTTTTTGAAAGTAGCAGTTAAATGGTAGGATTCTCAACCTGACTATCCGTACCTGTGAACCAAGAAACTGCACTGAAGTAGCAATGTGTAATAGAAGGGTCATGCTTGGAATGCCTGTCATTCTGGACTGATAAATACATACTTCCTGTCATGACATACCCGTTATTACTATACTGTCTCACAAGTTAAAGTTTCTTTTCTTTTTCTTTTTTTAATGCGTAATTAATGAAAAAAAAAAAAGAGAAAAACATTACAGGACTGTTCTGCTACAAGGCTGTATATGGTTGGAGTTCTAAATTTCTGTGTAATAAAATGTGCATATTACTATTTTTTAGTTTTTTCCCCTCATATTCTGTAAGGACTTAAAGCTCAATACATCAATACTTGATGGAAAGTATCTGTTCCACATTATGCCTAAGATGTTTGATACTTAGACAGATAGGGTGAACCGAACTGCATATGTTGCAGAGTAATAATCAGCTTCTCCTCTGGATGGTTAACAACCTAAGTTTACAGATCAATAATTGGAGAATGGAAGGCTGCAAGGTCAGGCAACATTTTGGCCCTAGCCTTTCAATGTCAGTGAAGACTCAGGACATAGGAAAACCTGTACCGTAACATCATGGATCTCAGTTGTGCCCCAAATTTTCTGATCAAGGAGATTATGGAGCCTCAGAGGAATGCAATCAATGATGGGTAGTGTGCCTAAGGAGAGTCACATGGAGAGAAAACACTCTCACAGGCTTTCACAGAGAGCAAATTGGTCAAGCAATGGCCATGACTCATCCACATGGCTGACACTGACAAAGGATCTACAAAGTGCAGTACAGGGTTACAGGGTAAACCCTGAGGGTACTTGATTGAACTTATCAGATACAAAAGTTACATTTCTTGTTATATAGGTCTTGTTTTATCTTGGTCTTAATCATCCAGCAGAAAAGTATAAAAAGGAGGAATATAAAGTAAAGTCATATTAATATGGTGAACTGTAAAAGGCTCTAGTCAACAACTTCTGCAGATAACCCACTACTATTGTGGACTGCTGGACTGTGTTGGAGTGTTTTGCTGAATTCAAGCACTTGTAATAATTGAATGCCAACAGAATACCCATCTCTGACAGGACTAAAGAAATAAAGGGGAAACAAAGGAAGGACCATTTTGTATTTGTATACACAGAGTAGTTAGGATAGATATGCAGGTACTTTCATGTAATTCAATGAGAAGAAAGATTTGCACTAATAGTGTTTGGACAGGATATCCTGTCTGCTTCTTATACTACGGATAACAACTAGGAAGATAACAATATAAAAAGTATCAATTATTGAAACTGTTGTATAAATCAGCTTTAAAAAAAAAGATAGGTATACAGCTACATGTTCCTAATTCAATGAATAGAGAGTTCTGCTGTAATAGTGTTAGTAAATAGAATATCATGTCTGCACTTTGCAACAAATAACCACTAAGCAAACAATATGCAATGTGTATTGCATATTGTACTAATTACTGAATCTGTCCTACTAATTTGATTTGAAACTGTCTCATTGTTATTTGTTCTTCAATAAAATTATGGAAAAACTACAGCAAGGCTTTCTCAAAAAAGGTGCTCTTGGTAAAAAATTAAATCAAAAAAGGTTTAGTGAGGCATGGTGGCACATACTTGTAATCCCAGCACTTAGGAAATTGAGGCAAGAGGATACTAGAAGTCTGGGTGGGCTACAAATTGAGCTCAAGGCCAGACTGAGCCACAGTGAGACCCTGTTTCAAACAAAACAGAAACAGTTTTCACATGTGTATTACAATTAATTATTGAAAAATCTCATGATGTATTAAATGTATTCATATGTGCTGGCAAAATTGCTCAGTGAATTAAAGTGCCTGCAAGCAGGTGCAGGGGCCAAGGGCTCAATCCCCAGGTACTGTCCATGCTGAGAGGCTGGGTGTAGTGGCATGCACCTGTAATCTAAACACTTGAGAGGTTGTAAACAGGTGGATCACTACAAGTCCAAACTAGTAGTGAGACCCTGAACACCCTTCCCTAAAATGCAAAAAGAAAGAAAGAAAAAAAAATGCGTTCATCATTCCAAATGTACAGGTTTTCTAAAACGTAAAAGAAGCATTGTTTACGCTAATAAGGCTGTTCTTTCAGATCGAGATCTCTGCCTTTGACAACAAACTGACATGATGTATATCCCTTTAAATGATAAGTTAGGTAAAATCTTCATATTAGAAATGATTGGTTAAAAGGGTTATGCTATGTCAAAATGAAAATTTATGCTACAAAATGTCAACATGATTGTCATGCTGCAATGTTATGTATGGTCTTGATTTCTAAATTTCTGTGTAAAAATATGCACCTGTTTATTGACATTCTATAGGGATTTAAATACTAGAATATTCATGGTTGTTAGAAAATAACAGTTCCATTTTGATATTCAGATAAAAGTAATATTAAGTTTTCTGACTTAAGTAAATTAAGTATGTAATTACATAGAATATAATCACCAAATATTAAAAAATGCTAAGAGGATAACCAGTATTTTGGCCATAGCCTTCTGAAGTCATTGAAGACCTAGGACATAAAAATAACCTCTGCTATGACATCTTATAACTCCACCATGTCTTATCCTGGAAAAGCTGACACTGACAAGAGAACTGAGAGTTGCTGTATTTGGTAAATCCAGAGGAGACTTAACTGACCTTGATAGATAGCAAAAATTATTTAATATACTAACTTGGTCTTAAGTATCCATCAGAAAAGTATAACCATAAGATGTATAAAAACCAATGCCACAGTAATATGTTAGATATAAAATAATTCAAATCAATAACAACTTCTGACAATTGCCAGCTATACTGGTAACTGACCACTGTCATGAATTTATGGACCATATAGGATTAAATTGCTGAATACAGGTACTAAAAAAATCTTTGGACTGAGAATCTTTAGCTTTAACAAGTAAGTTCTCTCAGAACAGAAAGGATTTGGAAATGAGGTCTTCTACATAGGTCTTCCAAACGCAGCTTCTCCAACTGCAACTGAATGCTCATCACTTGTACTACGAAACACAAAAGAAGGAGATATAGGGAGTAGCTGAACCTGGAAATTGGTTACATGTGTGGGAGTAAGGCAAAACCAGTGTCTAAGGCAACTGAGCTATTTGAGTCCTCAGAAAACAGGACTTGCCTGAGAAAATTCCAGTTATTAATTGCTAGGTAACCCTGTTGCGTGATACTAACTTGGTCAAATGTATAAACAAACACCTCTTCGATAGTTCTTCAGTTCCTTTCCTCCTATCAGGAGAGAGGGCTCTTCCTGACCTCAGCTTTTGTCTCTTATCTCTATTTCTAAATCTTCTCACCCTTTTTTTCCTGCCAGGAACATCAAGAGCTGTGTGGGATGCAGCACTTTATCCATCCCTTTGTTGATGGGCAATTGAGACATTTCCAAGATTTAGCATTACAAATGGTGCTGCTATAAACACAGGTGCACATATTGCTGTGGTATGATGCTTTGAATTTGTTCAGAACCCAGAAGCGGAATAGCTGGGTTGAATGGAAACTCCAGTTCTAATGTTTTGAGGAATCTCCACACTGATTTCAGTAGTGACTGCACCAGTCTACACTACTACCAACAGTGGAGAAAAGGTTTCTTTTTCTGCACAGCTCCTGCATCAATTTTTGTTGTGTCATTTCTTAAAGATAGCCATTCTTCCTTGGGTGAGATGGAATTTTAGTGTTTTTTTAGTTTGCATTTTTCAAGTGAAGATTTTTTCATATATTTATTTGAGAAGTGTGGGGGCCAAGCAAGGACAGGGTGTCTAAAACAAATTAACTACTTGAGTCCAATTTTCTATTCCCACCTAGTTTTGGATTAGTTCTTTGAATTGGGGGAGGGAGGGCTCCGATTTTTTTTTTTTTGATTCTTTATATGCTCTATAAGTTCTTTATCTGGGGGACAATGGAAATTTAAACAATTTTTCCACTATGTGTGTTGTCTTTTCACTCTGATGCTGATTTCTTTTATTATACAAAAGGTTTTTTAAACAAATTTTATGTCTCACTGAACAAATCAGATTCATAGTGATTCTCCTGTTTTAACCTCCCCAGAGTTGGTATTATAGGCATGCACAGAAGATTTTATGAGATTTCAACTTCCGCTACAGCAACCATCGAAGAAGAGTATCCATGGCCCTCTGCTATCCCATGGCCATGGGCATCCACAAAGGCCACAAGGTGACTAACAATGTGAGCAAACCAAGGCACAGCCGCTGTCACGGACATCTCACCAAACACCCCAAGTTCATGTGGAACATGATCCGGGAGCTGTGCGGCTTCACCCCCTATGAGCGGTGCCCCATGCAGCTGTTCAAAGTCTTGCGCCCTCAAGTTCATCAAGAAAAGGATGGGGACACACATCCACACCAAGAGGAAGTGTGAGGAGTTGAGCAATGTGCTGGCCACCATGAGGAAGGCAGCTGCCGAGAAGGACTGAACCCCTCTGGAAGTAAAGCTTTGCAGAAAGTTAAAAAAAAGAAATTTCAGTTGTTGATTCTTTGTAGTATATCCTGTGATTTTTTTTTTTAATGAAATCTCTGCCTACATCTATATCTTCAAGATATTTACCTAATTTCTGTTTCAGTAGATTTCATATTTCTCTTAATATTTATGTCTTGCTCCATTTTGATTTTAGTTAGTGCATAATAGTAGGGGTTTAGCCATTTTTTTTCCATTTATTAAAAGAGGCTATATTTCTTCCAGTGTATGTGTTTGGCCCCTTTGTCAAAGATAAGGTGGTAGACAACAGTTAAAGGAAAACCCACAAATTGGGAAAAAACGTTATCCAACTGTCCCTCAGACAAAGGACTTCTATCTAGCGTATGCAAAACCTAGAAGTCAGACCCTTCCATATTCAAAGATCCAATCAAAAATGGACATCTGAGTTTGATACTCAGACAGATAGTGAGGCTAAGTTCAACTGCTTATGTTATAGGGTAAAAATATCATTAAACTTCTCTTCTAGAGGGTTAACAACTTAAGTTGCAGACCAAAAGTTAGAGAAAAAGATGGGCTACAAGGATAGCCAACAATTTGGCCACAGCCCTTCAAGGTCAGTGAGGACTCAGGACATAGGAAAACCTGTACTATAACATCATGTCCCAAATTTTCTGATCAAGGAGATTATGGGGCCACACAGAAAAGTGATCGATGATGTATAATGCACCTAAGGAGAGTTACCTAGAATGAAAACATTCGCTCAGTTATAAAAAATTAGAAAGGACAGAAAAAATTTAAACATTTCAATAGATCAGCAGAAATTTCTCAGTGCCTGGTAGGCTGAAAAACAGGAAGGATCACTACAAGTCCAATCTGTGTAGTAGACCCTGTATTAACTACATTAAAAAAAAATAGACTAGCAGAGATCTGCAGTGCAATTATCTAAGCTATCCTATCTACAGCTATTTTAAGAAAGGTGTGATTAATGTCCTCAATATTGATTTAGATGTGAATTAGAGCCTGGGAAAGACAGTACTTAAGATTCTTCATGGGTTCCGTCTCTAGGCTTGACACCAAACTCTCTGAGGGCAAGGGCAAGTGTTTTGATTCTCATGAATCTTCCCACTGCCCCAGCAGTGCCATTAAGCTCTTGGCATAAGAGGTTGATACTGGCTCCACTCAGAATGCCTGCGCAATCGAAAAATCACTTTTACCAAAGAATCAAGCCTGGAGTTGAAATGCAGACAGACAGGTCTACAATGGCCAGGATCTGTGGGTTTAATTGCACAGATCCATTCTATTCACAAAGGTTATGCTCTCTGGGTGGAAGACTGCTCAGCAGTGGAAGCTGTCCCCAGCAGTGGCTCTGGCAGCCACCCAAAGCCAGGCTCTAGACCCCATGACTAGTTCTTTGGTGCCGCAAAGGGCACATTGCTGACCTTCCCTGTTAGCAGTTGTTCACTTTCCAGGTGCCCAGCTTTTGAGCCAGAACCTTACCTGGGGTAGGGTAGGAGTCATATCTGCTCCATTTCCCTCAGCCCCCACCTGTTGTCTGATTAGACTGTGATCCCACCATGTCTATACCCATTTCTCTATGGGAGTATGAGGGTTCATTTGTGGGGTTCAAGCACTGCTGTTTGTGTGACTCCACAGTAGACAGGAGAAGGTAATGGTTTTGCATCTGTTTCATAGTTGGGTCTGGGAAAATGAGGGTGTGAGATAAGGCTTATTTAGGAACTCTCTTGTCTTTTACTGTGCTCTTTATTTATATTTTGGGTTTCTTATAAATAATGAACAAAATAGAGAATGGATAATAGGAAGTAAGGAGATCTTTTTTCAAGCAGAGAAGGTAAAAGAAGAGCTGGAGGGAGGGACAAGGGAGAGAAGAGAAAGAGGATTAAAAAGAATTTAAGAAAAAAGTGACCATAAAGCTTTCACAAATGGGAAGGGGAAGAAAAATTAGAGGGAGCAGGGAAGGATGAGAGTGAAAAAGAATTAAGATACATTACATACATGTATATACTCCCTCATGAAGAATGTCACCATTATATGTACTGCAAACACGTATGGTCCCCATAAAAAATAATAATAGTAACAGAACAAAGAAAGAACTCCTCTGTATGGAGCTCCTTATAGAAGGGCAAGAGTTTTGTTTAGGAGGATCATTTAAGTATGGTTTATAAGGAGGACTTGGTGGGAGTTTCAGTTGGTAGTAGCAGAAGTTGTAGCACCATCATCATTGTTGGTATTCTCTCTCTCTCTCTCTCTTTTTTTTTCTGCAAAGCTTTATTCCAGAGGGGCTCAGTCCTTCTTGGCAGTTGCCTTCCTCATGGCAGCCAGCATGTTGCTCAGTTCTTCATGCTTTCTCTGGGTACAGATGTGTGTCCCCACCTTTTTCTTGATGAGTTCAAGGGTGCGTTTGTTCTTGGAGACCTTGAGCAACTCCATGGCACACCACTCATTGGGGGTGAGGTCGTAAACCTCCTGGATCATGTCCCGCATGAACCTGGTGTGTTTGGTAAGGGGTTTGTGATGGTGGCTGTGCCTCGGTTTGCTCACGTTCTTAGTCACCTTGTGGCCCTTGTTGATGCCCATGGCCATGGGATAGCAGAGGGGCATGGCTACTGTTCTTCAATGGTTGCTGTGGTGGGAGGCCATTATTGGTATTCTAATACCATTACTATTGTCATACATAGCATATTTTTTCTCATTTGTTCCTCATACTCCTACCATCATTTTTATTTGAAAAGTGAAGAAACAGGCTTTGTGGGTTGACTGGCTTGCTTGAAGTCATGAGCAGTAGTCAAGATGCCAGGTGTTATTCCAGGTTATAAAAACAGTGTTTAAAATGCTCAGGGTCACGATCATCCTACTTGGAAAATCAAGGACGAGTTCGTTGACTTCCAGTGACTTTTTTTTTACAAATATTATTTTATAATTTCTGATAATCCTTCTACGTAGGCCATACCCAAACAATTCATGAAGTAGAACCCTGCATTTCTGCTTCTTCTCGAATCTTTACTAAGGCTGACTCCAACTTCACAAAGGAATAAGGTCCCCTGAATAATTTGCTGCTGCTTACTTCTAAAAGAAGGCTGCTTAGATCCTTTATTTATACTAATGAGTTAAATGAAAGATGACACTTTAAACTATTTCTTTTTCTAGATTATGATAGAATAGCAGGCAAGTAGCAATCAATTTTCAGGAGGCATCCATAGTTCTAATATCATTCCAGTTTAAAAGTCTGTTTCCCCAAAATTGTTCCACTCTACTCTCATCCACAAAGGAGGTGTACTGTGAAATGAAGGCTTAGAGAGAGGTTTTGATGTCAACTGTTAGTTGTCTGTAGTCTTGGACCAGAATCTTAGCTTCTGGATCTTCCATCTGGAAATCACAAGGAGAGATGAGTAACTGAAGCTTGCCTGCTCCCACCCTGCAATGTTCAGATTCCTAGCACAGGGTGATACAAGGGGCTTGGAACATTCCAGAGGAAACAAAAGCAAGATGAGCAAAGAGACAAAAGAGTTGTAAATACTGGGCTCAGAGTGTACCAGTGAGGATAGCTGGAAACTTCCCAGAGGCGGTGGATACCCAGGTCAGAGGACAGCAACAGGAAACACAATTTCCAGGCTCTGTGGTTAGGAGGAAATCTTAGCTTTGCCTCCACGCTATGATACTGGGAGGATTCTGCTTCAAAAGAGAGTTATGCCAAGGTGACTCACACTTCCTGAGAAGCCTCTTATCTCAGCCAACACAGACATCTGTGTCCTTGCCCAAGAAGTCAGTCTTTCAGGATCATTCCCTCCGCCACCAGATCAATGGGACTTTCACTGCTCCCCTGAGTGGGCCCTAGAACAAGCCCATGATGAAGGCTGCCTCTCTAGGTTTTTGTTGTTTCTGATTCCCTGTGCTCCTCACTTAGAAGTTGCTACCGTCCAGGAAGAGTTAACTGCTCTCCATGAGCTTATTGCCTGTAGGAAGCATGGAGCCATACTGATTGCACTTTGCAGACTAAATGAGGACATAGACCTGGGATAGGGAGATAGCAATTGATTGGCTTTATAATGGGGTCTGTAGACATAGTTTGTACTTCAAAGGCAGTGAAGGGTGAGTAAAATCACACTCAGTTTGTTACTGAGCTGAGTTACCTATGATCTACTCAGATAGAAGTTTATGCATGAGTATCTCCTGAAAGATCATCTTGGAGGGGGCTAGCAAGAGAGTTCAATAATTCCATTTTATTTTGCTTATTGATGGTAGTAGACAATGTATGTATCCTGTATGTAAGCATCAAAATGGGTGTGTGGTCATTATGGTGTTTTAAAAGACAGTTCTTGGCAAAATGGATAGATAGGGAGATAGAGAGGGAGGAAGATAGGTACTTCTTTGGATGGATCTTTAGCCTTAGAGCTGTTAAGACATTTTATGATTATTCAGTTTAAGAAATGAGGGAATAGACTCTTACAAAAGTTAAATGATTGACCCAAACCGTTATTGTATTCATTAGGTTTCTATCATTGTGATAGGATACTAGATAGAGACAACTTCTAAGTAGAAAAGGTTTGTTTTAGAGGCTTTAGGGCATGAATGGTTGACTTTGTCACCTTTGGCCAAATGGCAAAACAGTGTATTGTGGTGGTAAATGTGTTTTGGAGCAAATCCATTCACCTGAAGGTAGCTGGGAAGCAAAAACAGAGATGGGGATGGGCTGGGTTCCTGGTGGCCCCTTCAAGGAAATGCCCCAGTTAGTTTCCCTTTAACTAGGTTTCATCTCCTAGCGGCTCTGCTACCTCCTAATAGTGACACAGGCTGGCGACTAAGCCTTTACCGTGTAAGTCTTTGAGGCTCACTTAGCTACACCAATTCATTCACAGTGACATGACGGGCGTTGGTGGGACAGTGGTGAGCATAGCTGCCTTCCATTTATAGTGGCATGTGGCCCTCTCACAGAGCAGGTGGCTTTTATTTTCTAAACAGCTCTTTGTCCAAGAAATAAGTTGATAGAAGATTTCAGACTCAATATGAAGCCATAACATACAGCCTAGGATAATTCCAGGACTCAGCCTCTAATTTTAAAACTGACTCCCAAAGAAATTTCAAAGATAGAGCTCAGCTAAGGAAAAGCCATTATAACCTTCACCCCTAAGTTGCCAAGGTCTTTTCATCCTTAGCTGGAGCTACCGGAAAGGAAGAACTGAAAGAGCAAAGAACAACCTGCTCATCGCAAGGATGGGCCTCCATTTTTCCCCGAACAGCCAGGCCTAGGAGCATGGACAAATACCCGACCCTCAAAATAAAGGAAGGAAAGGTTTATTTAGCTCACAGTTACTGGAGGTTTCAGTCCATATTGAGCTGGGTCCACGGCAGAGCAGCACACAGCAGAAAGAAACCTTTCAGGGCCTGGCAGATGATGGGTCAGTAGAACAAGCACTTCCCTGGCAAGCACAAGGGTCTGAGTTCAATCTCCGGTTCTGCCAAAATCAAAACAAACAAAAAAAGAAAGCAACCTTTCAAAGCAGAGGCAGGGAGAAGCAGCAGCTGCTAACTTCTCTTCCCACCTTACATTGTAATGCAAATTACCTGCCCCGGGCCAGTGCAGCATCCACACCCACAATAATGAACCACAAACTTCAGAAGTTGCCCGATGACTGTAGGAGGCTTTGGGGGGGGGGGACACCTAGACACAAACCATAACATTACGCCCCTGGACCCCCAAAGGCTCATGCACCTCCCTTGGTGCAAAAGCCATCCTAGTCCATCTCTGAGAGTTGCCAAAGTCCCAACAGTTTCGGCACTGCTGAAAAGTCCAAGTCCCAAGTCTCCTCCAAGATCCAAGGCAAACTCTCAGCTGTGAGCCCCTGTACAAATGAAAACTTAAAAACACTTGCAACATTCAAAGGCACAAGATAAACAGTGCCATTCCAAAAGGTACACACAGCAGAATACCAAGCATTGGGACCAACACAAGTCCAAAATGCAGCAGGGCAAACATTAAGTCCTTCGGTTCCATGTGGGACATCCAAGGCAATCTGTGATGAGTAGTAAGCTCCAAAGGCACCACATGGCTCCACCCCTACGGCACTCGTAGTGGTAGCTGCCATAGCGTCTCTCTTAGGCCAGCTTTGCTCCATCTTTGCAGTTTCCCTTAGATGATCCATGTTCTTGGCTTTTCCAAACTTCTGGGGTTTCCACTGAGTAGGCTTCTCTCTCACAGCTTCAGACACTGCCCTCTTGGGGGCACACTGCCTGGCCTTCCAGGCCTTCTGAAATCTAGGTGGAAGCTGTAATGGGTCAACTCACATTTTAGACTATAAATGTAAATCTTGTGTTTTCTGTTGTGTAAATGTATATTCACCCACTGTTCTAGGTTGTTTAGTAAATAGTGGCTGTTTCTTGTTGTTTGCTAGATAAAATTCCTACCTCACTAATTCCTGTAAACAAAGTTAGCTTACAGAGATGACTTCAAAAGAAAATTAAATGGGCTTTAACTTCTTGTATGCAAGTACTCAGGTGCAAGATAACCAGAAACTAAAAGAAAGCCCCAGGAAAAACATTATTGTGTGTGTCAGACAATGAATCTATTTACCAAATGGAATGTGGTTCCAGGTTTTAAAGCCCTCCCCCCCAACGCTTCCTAGGCTAGCTGCCTTTTGGGCCTCTCCAGCGGGAGAGCTGATGGGGTGGGGGCTGAGCTCAGTAATAAATGGCTTTCCGAATTCCATTCTGGCCAATTTGGTTCCTATTCTGAGCAAGCTGTAACAGAAGCCTTCTTAACCTCAGAACTCCTGCATTCTGAATGTGCCTAAAACCAGTGCCATGTGGATGATGCCAAGGTCTGCTGCCAGCTGGAGCACTAGCCAGGCTTTCCTCTCTGCTGGCTGTAGGGGTCGAGTGCCTGGATCCCTGAGCACTCTGACCCTGATCCCGAGGAATAAATTCTCTATGCTGTTGCTATGTTGGAACCTGGTGTGGCCGCTGCTATTCTAGAACATGGGGCTCTGCAGCTTCCCTTCAAAGCAAAGTCCTTGACCTTTGCAGTTCCGAGGCTGTAAAGGGCGGAGACCTGCCTCCTTCTGTGATGCCCTCAGGCCATCCTTTCCATTCTCAGGTTCCTTCCCAGCGAGGATGGAGATCCTCTCAGCTCCGTCTTTGGAGTCTACAGCTTTTTTTGAGCTTCCTTTCTGGCCAAACACAACATTTTGAACCATAAACTTCAGAAGCTGCCCCATGACTGCAGGTGGCTTTGGGGGGACACCTAGACACAGACCATGCCAGAACTCAAGAGCATGAGACACTTTTCTGAACTACCTAGTGGTCCTGTTTGATTAGGGTAGTGTTCCTAGGACTCTATCTTTGAAAACAAGCCACAAAAGAGAGCTCTCTGGTCAAATACATTAGTGAATGCTATCTGCTATGGTATGTTGCTTTCTTAGAGTTCCACAGTATCCCAAGCTTATTGTAGGCTCTTAGCAAAACAAAATAAAATCTGTTTAGAAGATGTCTCCTTTCACCTTAGGGATTCATTTTGGCCTACAGCAAGGAGTGGGTTGGTGTGGGGGACAGGGAGTAGATGGAGAACATTAATTGTGGAAAAAAAACAGTGCCTGGTAAAGATTTAGGATTTCATTCTTCTTATATGCAGTAGGAGCAGTAGTAAAGTCTCCCTTCTCCCTTATGTAATATTTTTCTTCTAGCTACATAGATAATGCTAGGAACTGTGGGGACCACCTGAGCAGCTCTCCTTGAAAGAAGAGTGACTGCCTCCATTTTGACTGAGTCTGATCCTATTTCCTCGTATTGTTATGTACAGAGCTGGCTAGGACTTCTCTTTATCCTTCAATTGGCCTTAAGCAATGTGCATTGGTCTAGCTGAGGTGCTGGTGATAGTCTTTGAAGGTGGCCTGTGTGTTTCCCTGGTAAACCTACTACTCCTTAATGTGAGCCCAGTGGAGAGAGGACGGTAGAGCTAATGCTTCGTGCTGCCAGCTGGGATGAGCCTTGAGACAGAGGCTATGACTTCCTGGGGCTTGAAAGACTGCATCAAAGCTGAAGCACCAGGCTTCCCAAAACATTAAATACTATATAATGCAGATTACTCTCTCTGCATATCCTCTCTGCATATGGCAGAGGTAAATGTAGGCCACCCACCTAGCTCAGCTCACAGTAGTCACCTGCTTCCCACAATTCTCAGTCAATCCTCAAGCCACTCCCCCACTGAATAAAAACTGGATGAGGCCCTGGGTCGCTATCTTGGTTCTGCAAAGCCATCTTTATGGCAGGACTTAGAGCCCCTCGACTCCCCAGTGACTGAAATATAATTTAGTGTCTTTATTTTCACCGTGGGTTACATGGAAAGTGGTAGATTGGAATCAACTTGATGGGATTCCAATAACATAACTTTAGGATTACAAATATTGATTTCTTGGACTGAGATGAGGACCTGGAAGAGTCTCCTACAAGGAACCTTGCAGGAAAGAGAAAAAAGAAGGAATGACTTCAGAAAAAATTAAAGTTAAGTACAACACTGCATACAGTGGTAACCATTTATGGACTGAGGAAGTATGTTTACCAAGTGCCTTCTGGATGACAGCCTCAACTCTAGGTGCTGCGGATTCAGCAATGAACGCAAGCCATGAAAACCACTTTTCTGCTTTTTACCTTTCCATTGTGGACACAAACAATAGAGAAAATGAATAAGTTCCCAGTGGTCAGGTGGCAAGAAGGATAATGGGCAACCTCTGAGCAAGAACATTATACAGGGCATATACCACAACCTCAAGCAGATACTGGCTGACAGTGAGCCCATATTAAGGTGGAGTTTAGATGGAGATCTGAGGGAAGTGAAGTAGTGGAAAATGCAGACAAATGGAAGAAGAAAGAACAACAAGGGCGGCAAGCTGAGTTCAGTTTGCGCAGATTACAGACATAGCAAGCAGGCTGTGGTGGCTGGGAAGAGTGAAGCTGGAGGGCATAAGGATGGTATGGGTGGGATAGGGGCCTTAAAAGATGGAAATCTTTTAAAAGTTTCTTTTTTTAATTAATTAAATTAATTAATTATTGGCTTGGTACAGGGTCTTGCTATGCAGTGTGGCTGGCCTGGCACACTGGGGCCAGCATGACATGTAGTACCTGGGATCGAACTTGGGTCCTTGCACATGCCAGGCAGGCACTTAGACCACTAAGCTATCGCCCCAGCCCAAACCTTTTAAGACTTTCAGTGCAAACGAATATCTATAGAAATGCATGTCACAGGTTCCCCACCTCTGGTAGGCTTCTATTTATATGATATGAGATAACAGGACAGAGTTTATAAATGACTAAATGGAGTTGTAATTCATGTACCATCCAATGCACTAATGTACATTCAATTGTTTTTATATATTCATAGATTTGTAGAATATTCACCAATATATAACTTAGAAACACTATTGCTAATTGCAGTTATTCCCCAGTCTTCCCTTCCTGACTTAGTTACTTTTTTGTTGTTTGGACAAAATACCTGATACTTTCAACTCAAGGGAGACAAAGTTTACTTTGGCTCGCAGTTGTCCCCCAACCATTTTCAATGATCAGTCTGTTTCTTCAGTTCTATAATCCTGAGTATTTCAGATAAATGATATAACTATTATATAAATATGGTATGGAGTCTTTTGTGATTGGCTTCCTTTGTTTCAGATAATGCCTTCAACCATGTGGTAACATGTATCCATACTTCAGTTATTTTTATGGACCAATAGTATTTTATTATATAGACATACTGTACCTGGGTTGTTTTTCATGGCTACTTTTGAGCAGAAGTGTAGTTGTGTTTCACTTTAATGGAACCAGACCACTATGGCTGCTGTATGGAGAATGGATTGAAGGTGGGCAAGTAGTCTGGAACCAGAGACACTGGCCAGAAGTTGCTGGAGGGCAACTAATGATGATGAATTTTGTGCCTGAGTGACAGTGGTGATAAGGAGTTGCAATGCTTCAGGGTTCCTCAATTCTCTTTTGAACCTATGCACACATCCTAGGTGATCTCAGTTTCCTAGGTGTTAAATAACTCCTTGCCATAGACTGACTGTCTTTTTGTAAACCTATATATTGAGATCCTAATGCTCAGTATGATGGAATTAGGAGTGGGGACTTAAGGGGTAATTAGGTCATAAGCATGGAGCCTTTATAGGTGGGATTAGTGCCCTTATGAAAGAGACCCCAAGGAACTCTTTTTGTCATACGGTTGACCCATAGAGACAGAATGATAATTCATCAACTGAGAGTTCTCATTATAATCATGGTATCTCTGTCAGTAGAATTCTGAGAAATAAATTTCTGTTATTTATATGGCCTTTTATTATCATATATGAAGGTATTACCATATATTAATAACTCTAAAG